>CAJNJA010082052.1:0-20587 GCA_905231915.1 Symbiodinium necroappetens | reverse complement strand
GGTTTAGGGTTTAGGGTTGTGAGTCTAGGATTATTACAAGGCTTACTATAGGGGTTTGTTTGTATTGTACAGGGATCCTTTTGAAAGGGTGTATAAGGGTTGTTATAGGTTCTTACTAGACAGGGTTTTATGAAGTCTTGTTTTAATATATAGGGATCTGAGTAGTTACCAACACTGACAGCCTCCCGCAGGACTCCTTACAAGAATCATACTATATAGTTCACCCCCAAAAACCCTGGTCTAATTGTTCACGGCCCCTATATCAAGTTCGTCATAGAGCGCATAGGCATTAGGGGAATGTGGAGTTGAGGACTCAGGGCTATCTGGGGTGCAGGACTTTCGGTTCAATGCTGTCTGCCCTAGACTGTGGAATGCTACCCAAAAGCCCTGGTTCGATTCAGGGACTGTTCTTTGTCCTGTCGGTTGTCGATGTCACCAGTCTAGAACCTATCAATCCTTGCATATCTGAACCTTGAGTCCACAGTCCTACGCAACATGAGCGTTTCAGAACTTAATTAGATACTACCCTAACGGTCCAAGTGTTAATAACGATATGCTCTCCGGGTTTAGGCTTAAGGTACATATATATATACCTGAAGCCACAACCGCTATGTGCTGAACCCCAAGCCCCAAACCTGATCCGTGGGCTCGACTGAAGAACGAAGGTCCGCTCAACAAACTCAACATTGTATAGGGGCCTAAATAATTGCCAATNNCCAAAACCCTATCCTAATTATCAAGGCCCCGATATTAGCGGTGCAAGGCCCTGATGCCGTGACAGAAGCTTCTACTCATGATGTGCATCTGCTCCCTTACCTATGGGTTAGGGTCTAGGGTTTGGGGTTTAGAGTTGTAGCGTTTGTAAGGTTTAGGGCCTACAGGGATGAAGGAGGAGATGATCACCCAGTGCGACCTCCTGTTCAATGTTCGTTAGGAGCCAGTCATTGCAATGGTTTTATGTTCAATCGAACTGGCCCTGATCACCGGAATGCTGGACACGCTCTCGAACATTGCTGTACGCCCTTGCGAACGTTTGAATTGTATAAATCCGTGCAGAACCCTCTGTACCTTAAAACGGCTCTTCATACATGAGGAGCCCCAGTGGCGTATACAGTGCGCACTCAAATCTGGATAGTTTCGTATCATCGCGATTTTGGCGGGTGATGTCTAGGGAGGTAGTTCGGGTCTAACGGTCTGCATTCAGGTCTCCCCGATTTTCAAAAATTCTCCGAATCCATAAACCCTTAAAGCCTAAGCCCTTGACCCCTCAACCCTTAAGCCCTAAACCCTGAGCCCTTGACCCTAGACCCGTAAACCCTTAAACAATAAATCAACTCTGAGCCAAACCCAAACCCGACCGCACTTATTTTGCTTAAGGGCTCAGGAGACTTAGCAAGTAGGCAGTAAGTATATCGGGGCTCTAGTGCAGGTAGGGTTACCCTAACTTTTTCTCCCAAATTAACTTGAGGATCAGGAGACTTAGTCGGTAAGGGTTCTAAGTACGTCAAAGGAAGTTCTGAGCAGCTATGAAGCTATTCTTTGCAAACTGGACTAACTAGACGCTACTCTACTTGTAACTGAACCCTACCCTAGACCCTAATCCCTAAACCCTAAACCCTAAACCCTAAAGCCTAAACCTAACTACGTGCCCTGATCCCCCAAGTATCCGAACAGTTTGCCAGGATTCTCCAGGCCGTTCTCTTCTACAGGCCTGGCTCCTGGTTCATTTCAGCTGCGCTCTGACGATTCTATCCGGTTTGTGTACCCTTACCCTCAAAGGACTCACATTTTCAGGCTTTTGGGCCCAAACACCCTACTAAATAAGGCTTTTGGGCTATTTAGATGCTAAGGGGTAGTGTATGTTTATGCTTTTTGTTTGATAAGGTGGGGAGATGCTGCCAAAAGCACTACACAGCACCAAACACAAACCCCGAAGAACCCCTGCCAACACTTCATGCGAGACTGCAACACCCTGCAGAAGCGCAAAAACCATGCCTATCAAAGAACGCTCCGGTATACCCATAGGCCCCAAAGTCGTTTCTTTTGGGGATTACCTTATAGGATTCTAAACATGAACCACAAAAAGGAACTACTTAGGGGCCTATGGGTAGTCACACAAAAAAACCCTAGCGAGACGGAAATCCTGCAAAGGCCCTAAACGCTCGACCCTAAACCCCCCCTAACCCCAAAAACCCTAAAGCCCAAAAGCCCTAAACCCTAAGACCCTAAAGCCCTTTAGGGGTTTTGGGTTTAGGGTTTCGCCCCTAAAGCCCTAAAACCCTAAAGCCCCGAACCCTCAAACCCTAAACCCCTGAACCTCCAAACCCTAAAGCCCCTAAACTCTAGACCCCCACTTAGTGGATTCCGTTTAGCTGGATTGGCGAGATGGAAAAAGGTGCTCAAAAAAAAAACTCTAGACCCCGAACGAAGGCCAAGAACACCGTGTTCAAGGCAGTTCACCTGGACTCGGAAGGCAGACAGGCCGGGCCATCGGAAAGTAAAAGGCTGCCGGCTGAATTGGGCGCTTTTAGGTTTTATATGGTTTATAGGGTTTAGGGCCTAGGGTTTGTAGGGTTTATAGAGTTTAGGGTTCGGGGCTTAGGATTTAGGGTTTAGGGGTTTAGGGCCTGAGTACATTGTAGTGTAACTACATTAAGGAACCCTAAGGATTTATTCTGTGTCCGTTCTATGTGTTGGGCTTTGCATGGTTTTGGACCGTTGCAGGTTTCATTTAGGGGCTGCAGGGTTGAGGGTTTAGGGTTTTAGGGTTTAGGGTTCAGGGTTTTGGCTTTGGGGCTTGCGGGTTTAGGGTGTTAGGTGGTGCTGTCCTTTATCCAAGGGGTCCGCAATGCAGGGTAGAGAGGTCGCTCAAAAGGGCAGTACCTTCCCAGAGAGCCCGATACCCCTTAAACAAGGAATTATGCCTTAACTTATAGGGGCCTCAATCTTATGATTTAAGGTGTATGCATGTGTATATATGTATATATATATATATCTATATATATATATTCCCTAATTAAGGGGGTAGTTGGGCTCTCTGTGTTCTTCAAAAGGCTCACGTTTCGTAAATGAAGGATTGACATTCAGGGCGCTGAAGTAGGGTATTTGTCCCGAGTTTCAGGGCAGTCGGTTTGGGGTGTGGGCATAGAGGGTTAGGGTAACCCTAAACTCTAAATGTCGCGCAAGTTACAAGGGGTTGGATGTTTGCTAAAGTTTGCGGCCGTTGCTGAAGCTTGGGATATCATCTCTCATCATGAAGGACCGAGGCCTCAACGGGTCCTGGACGTTTTCAGGGTTTTGGGGGGATTGGCTATAGAACGGCCAGCCTGAACCATGAGCACTAGCCCTCATGTCACTTCCTGAACCCAAAACCGAGACCAAAAGATCCCTCGCCTTGCCCCCCCCCCCCTAAATCCTAAATCCTAAACCCTCAAAAACCCTCTTTGACAAGTGCAGAGTATGCAGGCGCTGCTCGAGACACCGAGGCCTCTATGGACTTGCTGAAGGGGCTCCACGGAGTTTTGCAGGGTGGTTCGTTTCAGGAAGGGTTCCAGAGAGTTTAGTAGAACTTCATGAAGGTGACATAGACGCTAAACCCTACACCCTAAACCCCAAACCCAAAACCCCAAACCCTAGAGTCTTAGAAGGGATTAGTCTGGCTTTATTGCCCTCCCACTTGGTTTTTGATACAAGCTTAAGGAGCTCTGGCCGGTTACAAGCACTAGTGTTTGTAAGGATTTTAGGTTTGGGCTGTAGGGTCTGGAGTTTGGTTCGAGTTACAGGTTTTGAGATTCAGGGTTTTAGAGTTTAGGGTTTAGGGAATTTCAACGAATATGTAGAATTTGTATGGAACTGGACCATCCTGGTGCGACAGCTCGACGTTTTGCTTTGGTTGCTCTTTGTCCAACATGTTCTCTCTAATCCAAGCCTGTTTGCACAGGCGCGCCAACATGCCCAAACCCAAACCCAAACTTGCCAAGCCAAAACCGTGGGATTTTAGTTTCAGGGTTTGCTCAGGCACATGCCCGACGTGCTGGAGCCCGCGGAACTCGCGAAAGGCACAGCCACAACAGAGATAGCGAAGCTGGTCGCAGTAGTTGTAGCAGGATTATATCAGCCGTGGTATAACAGTGGTGATAGTGGTGGTGTTGGTCGTGGTGATAGTCGTAATCAACTGTACCAAAACATTGCTGCTATCGTTAGTATGGTCATTGCTGTTTTTGGTTAGTAGCGAGTACACTCAGTGTTAATACCTGGACCCCAAAGGTATGTAAATAATGGCCTTGTATGGGTCTTGGGCCATTATTTTACTTACTTTTGAGGGTTTAGGTACTGAGAATATCATTGTCAGTTTTAACTTCGTAGTAGTCGTCGTCCTCCTCGCAGCCGTAGGACCGCACTGCCCATGCATATGGGTAGCTCTCTAAATCAGGGTTTGCGGTATTCAATATAGTACGACACCTTTGTACATAAGGCCATTCAAAGGGACCCTAATGTAGAGAAGTGCCCATATGCAGTATGGGTTAGAGATCGGCGCTAGGGTCGAAAGCAGGGGTCCGGATGAAATGCTCAGTCTAGGTTCAGCAGTAGTACCCTTTTTGCCCTTTTGTATTTTTATTGTTCGCCTTTTTCAACCACATAGTCGGAAAAAAGGGTGCCCTTATCATTAAGGAGCTGCGGTCTGGGAACCTAGTCAGAGAAGAGCTGTGCAGTATCCTCAGACAACGACTTTCGAAGCCCATGATGCAGAAGACAGGCTCCCAATCCTGAAGGGTCCAAAGGACCCAATTCTCGGGTACTTCGGTTGCGGATAACTAGAAATCTAGCTTCAATTGGGGAGAGTTTATCATTATTCGGTACTTGGACCCCCTGGGGTAAGCTTTAACCCCTCTGCCCTCATCGTTCGACAGGTCTTGCTAGAAGAAGCGCGGCTTCTTGGCGCTGTTTGGCGTTGGGCTTCTGTTGGCTCGACGTCTGGATATCATGACTCAGGGTTGCAGGAAAATTTGACACAAGCCCGAAACCCTAAACCCTCTGAACCCCAAGCCCGCTCTACACCTATGAAGTCTCGAGAGGGCTTCTACATGGCCTTAGGGTTTTGGCTAGGTTCCTGAGTAGTACCCTTGTGCCCTTTTTATTTTGGGGCCCCCTTATTAAAACCGAATATTAGGAAAAAGGGTACCCTTATTATTTAAGGGTCACTCAGGAACCTAGTAAAGGAACCCTAAACCCCCAAAATATCTCAGGCTCCTAAGTCCCCAAACCCACAACCCCCTTAAGATATCATGGGCTCCTAGGTCGTAAACCCAAAGCCTTAAACCCCTAAGCCTAAAACCCATAGTAACCGTTGGGATTGGGGACTATGGCCTTAGGAGTTGATAGACTCTGAGTACGGTTGTGGGTCCTGGAGGATTTCGTCAGCAGGGTTCTGGGTTTAGGGGTTTAGGGTTCGGGCTTTCAGGGTTTTCAGTAACCCTAAACCCTGAACCTTAAACCCTAAACCCTATAACCCCTAAACCAAAACCCTAAACCCTAAACCCTATTACGGATTAGTGATTAGAATGATTAGGTTTAAGGTTCGCCCTGAGGGCCCTTTCACCTCCAAAGTCTGAAGCGCGGATCGCCGATGCTCTGAGAAGTCCTAGAAGCCGGAACTTTGGAATTTAGGGTTTAGGGTTTAGGGTTCATGGATTTGTTGATGCGTTGCTCCTACTCAAATCCCAGTAGTACACCCTAAACCAGCAGGCCATAAACCATATGAGTCCTGAACCTTTAAACCTTATCAACAAACCTTCGAACAACCCTAATCCGCTTGCCTCTTCGGCACTGAGACCCTTAACCCAACACCCCAAACTTTAGGGGTTTAAGCTTCAGAGTTCCCAGAGACTCCAAACCGCCTTAACAGGGTTTAGGGTTTAGGGTTTTTAATTTCAGTAAGATTATTTAGGAATCTTAATTGGTGTACTTTAAGGGGATCTTAGCCAGCGGTTCGGAGTTGACCTTGCCCAAGGCATATCGCATAGCGATGAGCGCACTTTCTGGTGGCCTTTGGTGCTTCCCCCAGATCGGCCCAGTGGTTTAAGGTTTGGAGTTTTTAGGGGTTTAGGGTTCAGGGGTTTGGGGTTTAGGGGTTAGGGCTTTAGGGGTATTGGATTTAGGGGTTTAGGGGTTTAGGGTTTAGGGGTTATAATGGGGCTTGGGGTTTAGGGTTTAGGGGTTATAATAGGGCCTTAGGGGTTTAGGGCTTTAGGGGTTTAGGGTTGAGGGGATGGGGTTATCCTAGGAGCCGAGATACCTGTGCAGTAAGTTACTGGGCTATGGCCCATGGCTACTTTCAGGTGTGTATGTACAAATATATAGATATAGCATTTAAGTAGCAGTAATCCCCTACCTCGTCAGTTGGGCTCGCAGGGTCAGCGACATAAGGCTGCGACGAAAGTGCTTTCACGCCAAAAGACAACATCAATCAAGTTTGTTGCTTATTTTTGCAAGGAGAAGTCCGATGAAATGTAGTACTCTGATCGGTTGATGGTTTCTGCTTGTAGAGCAGAACGTTTGCTCCCAAGCCATCAGCCCGCACCGAATGGGCAGTGTTTTCCTGGCTCGCAGTCACAGCTCCTGAACCAAAGCGCCCGGCTCCGGATGGCGTGTACACTCATTCATTCGTGTCTTCTCAAGGTTCCTCATGGAAGTGTTGCAAAAATTTGATATTGAAGACCACTATGAAACTGCGGCGTTGGGGCGGAGAGTATTTGTTTGTACGTTTGCTTAAGCAGGTGTCGAAGGCGCCGGACAGTGCGTCCTCCTTCGTCTTCCTGCGCTGATGATCATGGCGCCAGTGGTAGGGCTGGCACACATTGCATGCATGCTTCACTGCTATTGCCACCACCAGTCTTGTAGCGCTTTTCTTCTGACACCTAATTCAGCTCATATACCCATGATTCAATGGCATGAAATTGAGCACAGCGGCCCGGGGGACTTTGTTATCCATCAATTTTGGAGCGGCGCGTGACCCCCGAAAACCCCAGAAGCCCAAAAACCCCAATGCAGGAATTTAGTCTGAAACTCAAAGAGAAATTGTTCTGACAGCCTCTTGATATACTTGTCATGTAAGATATCCCAGGACCCTGTTCTAATTCTTACGGCCGCTGTAATTAGGCCTCGAGCGCTGCATGCCAGGCATGAGCGACTCGAGAGGAGGAGACATGTGGGTAAGTCTTTAAATGAGGGTCCCTCTTTAGGTCTCAAATTTTGTATGGCACCATTATAAAAAAGGACCCCAAAACGAAACCCTAAACCCTAAACCCTAAACGGACCCTACTTTAGAGAACTACCCATATGCTTCATCTCAGCACCTTCATTCCCAGCCCCTGATCTCCGGATCCTAAGCTGAGCCCCACACTCGGTTTAGGGTTTACGGCTCAGGGCCCATTTCTACAGCCCCTATGCCCTAAATGCCACTCAAGCTGTCACCGAATCAGGTCTGTCTTCTCTGTCATTCTCATCGCTGCCTTTGTGACCCTCGCTGTTGTCTATCACGAGGTGGAGGGCTTCTATTTCGAGATTCAATCCCTGGGATTATGTTTCTTAGTGCATATCGAACCAAACCATAGGTGGCACCTTGCGACACTGTCTTGCTTGGGTAAACGCATTTGAGAACCCTTCAGTTCCCAAAAGCTTAGGTCGTTGATGATAAGGAGTATATATGACGGTTAGGGTTTAGGGTTTGGGGCCTTATACATGACATTATATGGTAGGATCCCGAATATGATTGAAGGTACACCCCTTAACTCATGGACATTGGAAGATCTGGGAGTGTCGCATCATGATGAATCAGCTCAGGTGTCTGAATGCAAGGCCTTCTTTCGGGAGAAACCAGAATCCAGGGGCCTAAAGGGGGTCCGAGATTTGCTAGAACTTCCCGTGCTGCGCAGGCCTTCAGTCACAAAAACCTCATGTTGCAGACACCGCGCAGCAATAGCTGTTTCGTATTTTACCAGGGTCTCACGAGCGTGTTGCGAGGGGTCGGACAAGGGTTATGTAGGGATCCATATAGTGTTTTGAATAACGGCTGGGCTGAGTAGAGGTTCTGTCGGCTTTGCGCCTTACTTGAAGGAGCAGGCGGTTTGGTACGTAGGGAGTTCCCTATGGGTCCGTGTACCCCAATAGTATATACTTTGACTTTACAGTAGTCCCTATGTAGGTACTTTGGACCCAAAGTATATACTATTTGCGCCGGGCTTACATTTCAAGCTTCCTGATCGTTCCAAGCAAGGCTTGCGAGCGTAGAGGATAGGGTCAAGCCTGCAAAATCGCTTGGTACAGGGCTTTGTAGTAGCGTGTGTTGTTTTGTTGTTTGAAGGTGCCCTAAACGCTGCAGCCCCAAACCCTAAACCTTAAAGGTGGAAGGACGCAGCGATCGTCGCGTTACAGTAAACCCTTGTGCCTGATGGCTCGACAGCCTGGCATTCAAAGCAAAACCTCAGACACCCCCAAAGCTTCAGGGCAGACCTAGAGTAGGGCTGAGTAGGGTTTAGTAGGGTTTGGTAGGGTTTAGTAGGGTTTAGTTTAGTAGGTTTTAGTGCTTAGAGGTTTAAGTTTGGTAGGGTTTGGTAAGGTTGAGTAGGGTTTAGGGTTTGGGCTTAAGGGTTTAGTAGTCAGCACCCCCCAACTGCCCTCTATCATACCCCTAATACCCACTATTAAGGACCATAAGGTCTCTATAGTAGAGGGGCCCTTGAGGGGGTGCTAGTAGGATGGTGTAGATTCCAGTTCTGTAGGTCAGTAGTATGGGCAGTATAGGATTCTCAGGTAAAGGGATGTTCAGGGCAGGGGGTTTAAGGGCTTTAGGGCTTCGGGTGTGTAGTGTTTGGGACAGAAGGTTTCTTAAATCGCTTCACCCTACATCCCTAAACCCCGAAACCCCTAGACCCCGAAACCGCCAGGCCCCTAAACCCCTAAACCCCCTAAACCTTAAACCCCTGAACCCCTAAACCCTTAAACCCCTGAGCCCTAAACCCCTACCCTGCTAAACCCCTAAACCTTAAACCCCTGAACCCCTAAACCCTTAAACTCCTGAACCCTAAACCCTTAAAAACTCCTAAACCCTGATCCCCTGCTGACGGCCGTTTTGGTGCCAGGCGCTACGGAAACGTTTGTCGAGCTTCCTGGGCCGACCGGCGCAAGGCCGAAAAGCCTAAAGCCCTAAAGCCCTAGACCCCGAACCCTAAAACCTAAACCCTAAACCCCAAACCCCAAAAACCTAAAGCCCTATGCCATTCAGAACTTCCGGGCTGGTCAGGATTAAGGGCTTAGGGGTTAGGTTTGTTTTTTTGTTTTTGGTTTCTTAGGGCTTAGGGTTAAAGTTTTTTTTTAGCGTCTGAGGGTTTATAAGGATTTGTGTTTAGTTTGTTAGGGTTTGGGGTTAAGGGTTTTTAGTTTCTGAGGGTTTATAAGGGTTTGTTTTTGGTTTCTTAGGGTTTAGGGGGGCTAAGGTTTATGATGAGGGGTTCTTTCAGGTTTAGGGTCTAGGGTTTATTGCTATGAGGCTTTTCTTACTAGAAGGGTTTCCACAAGGTTTGCTATAGGGGTTTCCATATTAAAGTTTACTACAAGGGCTTCCCGTAAGGTCTAAAGGCGTGTTTTGGTACTTGGTTTTATGATCTTAGTTTTGTAGGTTAGTATTTGGGAGAGTATATGATCATCAGGTACGTTGAGCCCCAGGGCTTTGTCAGGGTTTCTATAAGGTTTACTAGACGGGTTGCTATAGGGGCACCTACAAGGTGTAGAACCCCGACAACTGAAGTCTTGATGCTCTCAATTCTTTGACCTTATAGCTTCCGACGCAATGTGAAGGTCATCCAGGTTCCTGAGTAGTACCCTTGTGCCCTTTTTATTTTGGGGCCCCCTTATTAAAACCGAATATTAGGAAAAAGGGTACCCTTATTATTTAGGGGTCACTCAGGAACCTAGTCATACATGTGGCCACAATATGGAGACACCCCTTTTTTGTTCGCGTCTTGCTGGAGTCAAAGATGGCGGCTTTCCCAAGCAAGTGGCCTCTTCGAGCTCTTTCTTGCTCTTACTAGCTGGAGGATTCTGCCCGGACAATTGAAACAGGTTTGCGCGAAACACAGTTTAATTGTTGAATATGTATATCAGCAGCAGCCACTGGCGTGAGATGGTTTTGACATTCGCAAGCGCTCCTCGTAGTGTGCACGGCTTTAGAGTTCTCTAAACCCTAAAACCTTAAAGCCCTAAACCCCATATAAACCCTATCAACCCTATAAACCCTATAAACCCTATAGAACCCTATAAGCCCTATAAACCCTAGAAGCCCTATAAACCCTATCAACCCCATAAACCCCATAGAACCCTATAGAACCCTACAGAACCCTACAAACCCTAAACCCTAAAAACCCTACAAACCCTACAAAACCTATAAACACGATCAACCCTAAACCCTATAAACCCTACAAACCCTACAAAACCTATAAACACTATAAACCCTAAACCCTATAAACCCTACAAGCCCTACAAAACCTATAAACACTATAAACCCTAAACCCTATAAACCCTACAAACCCTACAAAACCTATAAACACTATAGACCCTAAACCCTATAAGCCCTATAAACCCTACAAAACCTATAAGCACTATAAACCCTAAACCCTATAAACCCTACAAACCCTACAAAACCTATAAAGACTATAAACCCTAAACCCTATAAGCCCTAGAAACCCTACGAAACCTAAACCCTATAGACCCGAAGCCCTAAACCCTAAAACCTAAACCCTACAGACCCTAAGCTTTAACCTAAAACCTAAACCCATAGACCCTAAACCCCAAACCCTCTGGACCCTAACCCTCTCAGGCTCCTCACTGGACAGCAAGGCCGCCCGGAGCTGGACACGGGGCTTTCAGGGGCAACTCCCAGAGGGCCCAAGTAACCCCTTTAAGTTAAGGAAATAATATATATATATACACAGACATACCTTAGAACATAATATAAAGGCCCCTATACCGTAAATCATAATATTAAGGCCCCTATACCTTGAATCATGGTATTCAGGCCGCGATGCCTTAAGTCATAAACGAAAAACCCTATTCAAAGAAGCTCAACTAAGCCGCCACGACCATCGGATCCGAATCCCAAGACACCCCAACCCTCGAAGTATTTCAGTGCCTCATCCCCTCGTGGCAGACCCAGAGAACCCAATACCCCTTAATTTAAAGGAATATATATATATACATACCTAAAATCCTCCATCTCCTGGAAGGTAAGGGTTTAGGGTTTAGGGTTTAGGTTTCAGGGTTCAGCGTTCAGGGTTTAGAGTTTAGGGGTTTAGGGTTTAGGGTTTAGGCGTGTAAGGGCTTCGCACTTGAATGTACAATGTACTCAGCTACTCCCACATGTGCGAAACCAGACTCTGGCCATTGAGACTACGACGGAGCGAAATCTCCCAGGTTTGTTTGCGCTGAACTCTTGATATACGAAAGCCCAAAGCACAGGCCTCAAGAGTAGCCACAGTAGCATGTTGAACAAGATTGTCACGCTTGTGCTGGTCGAGCTGTGCTGCTGCTGCTGCTGCTGCTGCTGCTGCTGCTGTTGCTTACTGATACTACTGCTGCTGCTGCTGCTGATGCTGCCCCCTATAAAATTGAAGGTACATTTTTCCTTATTTAAAGGGGTATGGGGCTCTCTGGGCTGCGCTGTCGGCTCCGTGCACTCGGGCTTGGAGCTGGGACTTGGAGGATCCGGGGACTTAGTAAGCGGAATCGCTAAGGTAAGTATTTAGGGTTTAGGGGTTTAGGGTTTAGGATTTAGGGATTTTAGGGTTTAGGGTTTAGGGTATATGGGACTTTCCGAAAATTAGGGGTACCTTATTTTGGGGGTCCTCAAAATAAGGATCCTACTATTTAGGGTACTATATTAGGGTCCGCCATTTTCGGAAACCCCCATATCCAAAACAGGAAACCTTTGAAACCACAATGAAGGCGTCTTCAGCCGATAGTTCCTAGTAACAGGTAGGTCATAGCTAATGGAAGGATTCTTGCAAGTACTTTAAATTCCAATCCCCCAATCACGGTACATGTAGCCCCTACTCATTCAAGAAGATAAGGGTAGCTTGTTGGGCTTCTAGGGCTCGTAGAGCGTGACAGAAACATTGGTTTTGTCTTCTTCAAACTCAGTCTCATTTCACGTGAGGTCCCATGTTTTCCGCACTTTCGCTCACTCTCGGTATGTGAGTTTCAAAAAGTGGGACGCTTTTACTGTTGTGAAGATCCCTCGGTAAGATACCCATAATGTGAAGAGAGCCCTCCGCACGCCGGTAAAACCACCCTAAACCCTAAACAAGAATTTACGGAGCTGAGATGTGGGTGGAAGAGCACCAGACCAGGTTTAGGTTCGTGAAGCGGCTTATGGTTTTGGGCTTGGGGTTTAGGGTGTAGGGTGGTTTGGAGTTTGGTGGTTAAGCTGGGTTTTGTTTAACCGGCTCCTGAAGGGCATTAAGGAGGAAATATCACGGGTTTAGCAGGGTCTAAAGGAACCTGATATGAGTTGGCATCGTCTCCACAAACAGCATTCTTGACAGCCGTATCCTCAACGAGAAACACAACAGGAAAGTGCACGATGTGCACGTCCAGACGCCAGGCAGCGTAGCAGATGTGAGAACCTTCTGACGGCAACACTTAACCCTGGACCACAAACCTTGTCAGCAATGTTGGTCTACTAAACTAAACGTGTTAGGATAGACTTGATGCAAAACGAGGCCCATGTTAGGATTGCAGGAAGGTAGGCAGAGATCAACAACATCACAGTTTCAGTAGATCCTTTTTCTTAGGAGTCTGGGCGTCTAGCCGAGTCTAGGCCATGCCCCTTGTTTGCAGGTGCCGCTGGTGCCCGGCGGTAGCACGGATTTCTGCCATTGCCTCAGCAAGCCTTATGGAAAGCCACTGAGAAACGTTACTGAGGCCACAAACAGGGAACTTCCCACAAATAACCCCAAAGCTCTAAACCCGAAACCCTTAAAACATCCTCCCCAAACCCCAGACACAAAACCCTCTAAGACACCTCAACACAGCCTCTGCGAGCCCAACGATGCATCGATAAGCCCGAAAGCCTACCCCGAACCCTATAAGGGTTCCTTTACGGGTTGTATACGGGTTCTTATACTCTAGAATCGAAGCGCTTAGGGTCTAGATTTTAAGCTTTCGGGCGTATGGTTGCCGAGCCCCGCCCCAACCCGAAAGCCCCGAAAGCACAAGCCCCTAAATCCCTTTCCTCTGAACCAGGTGAAAGGATATAGCCTTGGGGAGTGTAGGTTATTCAATGCCCTACACCCTAAACCCTAAACCCCTAAGCCCTAAACCCTAAAGCTTTAAAAAAACAACAACAACGAACATCCCAAGCCGAGCCGAGGCCCCGAGCTGGTAGTACCTGCCGGCTGCGCAGCTGGGAGAAATTCAGAGTCTCCTTATCTAGGGGCTTCGAGTTTAGGAGGGGGGGTATAGAGTGTAGGGTTGTATAATAGGGCCCCCTTTAAGGGGTATTATGGTAGGGGTTCTATAATAGGGTCCCCTTTAAGGGGCATTCCTATAGTAGGGTCCCCTTTAAGGGGTATGATGGTAGGGGTTTTGCAATAGGGTCCCCTTTAAGGGGTATTAGGGGATTTCTACAAGATGGAGCTTCGGGTGTGCTTAGGGGTACAAAGGGGAGCCTACTAGGGTTCCTTGAAGGGTTCTACAAGAGTCATAAAGCGCTCTAGGGGTTTGGGGCTGGGGGCTTAGGGTTTAGGGGGGTTTAGGGCTTAGGGCTTTGATCCTTGAGGGCTTCGAGTTTAGAGGCCTTTTTGTGGGGTCTTAGGGCTCTACGGGCTTTGGGACACAGGGATTTAAGGGTTTAGGGGTTTAGGGGTTGGGGTTTGGGCCGGGGTTCAGGGATTTGGCCTAGGGCTTCTAGGGTTCGTTACTGCTCCTGTACGTTTTCAGGTGGGTAGTTACCGTTTTAGGAGCCTTATAGAAAGTCTATATACCTTATCGAAGCCTTATAGAAGCCCTGTATACCCTAAACTCCCCACCTGTAGTTTCGTTTAATAATATATCCATACGAGAATGCTTTTGGGCCTCTGCTTCCCTCGAGCTTCCATGCAGAAGGGCTCGAGGGTTTTTAGGCTTTCGGGTTTAAGATTATCAGCCCCAACCCTCCAAGCTCAAAGCCCTAAGCCCTTAACCTCTAAACCCTGTAAGCCTAAAGCCTACAAAACCCTAAACCCCTAAGACCATAAATCCCTAAACCCCTAAACCCCTAAACAAAGGAATGCATCCTCATCGTTCCGTCACGGCCGAGACGTGAGAAGCCTAGCAAAGTGTCGACTTCGGGCTCTGCAGCTAGGTCTTACAGGGTTTATAAGGTACAGGGTTTTGGGGGTTTTAGGGTTTGGGGTTGTGGGGTTTAGGGTTGCAGTAATTAAGCATGAAGTAAGCTTCGTACAATTTGGAGGATAGACTCGGAGGATCAGTAGAACCTGGTAGGTAAAGTTATTATAATTTAAATCAGGGAGACATACGGTGGTTTTCATTGCACATACGCTTGTTCCACTGTATGTACTTGTGCCCGAGTCGATGCGGCAAGGTGCCCTGTAACTCTCGCAAGTAGGTTTACTCTGGCAGTGCTCTAGAGGCCTAAATGATTGCTAAGAGTGTTTCATAGGGCTGTGTATTCCGATGCTACCATAATATAGCCCAAAGCCTTGTTTGGCCCATAAATCTCCTGTTTCAAACGGCATTAGTGCTCCAGTTTTTCGGATCGAGGTTCGGTTCGTCTTTGTGCTGCTTCGCCTCGGCGGAGATGACATGAGTAGGGAGGTGGAATCCAACATCAGGGGTCGAACGTCTCATTCAAGGAGGCAGATTTTGAAACGGTTTTTAGGGTTTAGGGTCTAGGGTGGGTTTTGGGTTTGTCAATCGATCGGACTAAGGTAGGGGCCTTAATAATACTTGGAATAGGGCTCTTTTTTTTATAGTCTTGGTGAGTCTTTAAGCCACTTTTTTCAGAGATTTGGGTGATCCCAGAAGAAGCCCCTAAACCCTAAACCTAAAGCCTAAACCCTAAACCCCTAAACCTAAAACCCCGTCCCTCCTCGCCCGGCGGGGCCCCGAAGTCAAAATTCTGGAAGAGCCCTTAGAGAAGCCCATCACTCGGAGTCTGGCGAGCCCTAGACCCTCAACCCTAAGCCTCCTAAACCCGCAAAAAAACCCTCCCCTAAACCCCTAAACCCCTAAACCCTAAATCCCCTAAACCCGCAAAAAACCCTACCCTAAACCCCTAAACCCTAAATCCTCTAAACCGCCCTCTAAACCCTAAACCCTAAACCCTAAACCCTCTAAACCGCCCCCTAAACCCTAAACCCTAAATCCTCTAAACCGCCCTCTAAACCCTAAGCCCTAAACCCAAAACCCTCTAAACCGCCCCCTAAACCCTAAACCCTAAATCCTCTAAACCGCCCCTAAACCCTAAGCCCTAAACCCTAAACCCTCTAAACCGCCCCTAAACCCTAAACCCTAAACCGCCCTCTAAACCCGAAACTCGCTCGCTGAGGTGGGGAGCCCTACGGCATCACCGACAATAACGGGAGCACCGTGCTCACTGTTGCTGATGAGGTCAACCCCTCCTGCCCGGCGCTCGGGATCTTCGGCGTTTTTGTTTGGGGATCTTTGGATTTTTTTTTTACCGAAAAACCACCAAAAGTAGGTAAAATACTGGCCCAAAACCCATAAAAAGGCTATTATTCTACATACTTTTGGGGTCCAGGTAAGGGCTTTTGGGATTTAACGTCCGGGACTGAGATCCTCATGCTGCTGGGGTCTTTAAGGCCCCTCGAGATGAGGTGGTGTTGAGGGTTTAGGGTTTAGGGTTTAGGGCTTAGGGTTTAGGGTTTAGGGCTTAGGGTTTAGGGTTTAGGGTTTAGGGCTTAGGGTTTAGGGTTTAGGGTTTAGGTTTGTTCAGAACTTCGGGCCTTCGGACGTTTCGGGTCCTCCTGAACCGAAAAAGCCCTCTCAAACCCTGAGCCCTGGAACCTTAAGCCCACACACGAACCAACGAAGCGCAGAAGCCCAGAAACCCAAAGGCCCCAAATCCCAAGCCTTGAACCCTGAACCTTAAACCCGAAAGGCCCGGCAACTTAAACCTTAGGGTTTATAGGGTTTAGGGGGACCCCCACACTTCTTGCAGCGGGACAGGAAGAGCCGCAAGCGCAACTACGTGAACAAGCGATGCAGCGTGCACCTCATCAGGCCATGGCCGGGAGATTCTTGGGCTTGGGGGGCCTTTGGGGGCTTTAGGGTTTAAAGGGGCTTGAGGGTTTTGTGGCTCTTAGAGTTTTTTTCAAGGAGTTTTTGGGCCTCCCTCTTCGCGGCCTGAAGCATGGCCGGCCCCAACCTCCCTGTAGAACCCCGTCGGGCCGAAGCCCCAAAGCTTCGAAGCCGAGAGGCAGAAGATGGATGAGGAGCTGGCGGCGCAGGTCGGATCCAGCCGGACAGAGGGCTCTTCCAGGGCTAGGACTTAGAGTTCTAGGGTTCTGGGCTTCAGGGAAAAGGAGAGACGAATTGGCTTGCTCTTACCCTTCGCGTTCTTGAAGGCAGCTTCGAACCGTGGTAGGTCTGTGGAGTGCCGGGCCCTCAACCAGCCTCCCAAAGCCCCCCCCCCCCCTAAGCTCTCAGCGCCGTGACCCCAAACCCTCAATCCCAAAACGACATGGGGGTTTCCGAAAATAGGGGACCCTACTGTAGCACCCTAAATAGTAGGATCCTTATTATAAGGACCCCAAAATAAGGTACCCCTTCTTTGTCGGAAACTCCCACCTCCTAGCTCCGGAATCTATTCCGGCCTGTACAGGAGCGAGGCCCACGCTACGTGAACAACGTGGCGATCTTCGTCAAGAAGGGGTGGCTCGGCTGTGGAGTCATGCGATGCAGAGCAGCGAGCGAGGGAGGGAGGGTTTCAGGACCGGAACTCTCAGACGAATGGCTAGGTTTAGGGTTTAGGGTTTAGGGTTTAGAGTTGGCTATTGGCTTTGCATTGAAACGTGCAGGCAGAAAGACATTGACGCCAACACGATTGCCTGGCATGTTTGCCAATTTTCTGTGCTCTGTGTTTGCGGTTTAACTTTGTAAATCCGAACTCAGTGCCTGATGTGGGAGGAATGTGTTTTGATGATTAGGTGCTTAGGTGGTAAGCAACAGTCGTGCTCGGAGTCGCAGTGTACTGGTGTTGCAGCGCTAGCCGTCACTAGCGGCAGTTGTTTGTGGTATTGGTCGTAGTCGTTGATGTACGAGCCATTGACAACGCTCTTTGCTTTTGCAATCCCAAACAAAGCTGCCTTGGATTGCATGACCAGCTACTCGCCGGTAGTTGAAATGGGTGCTGGCAGCGGCTATTGGGCTGTACACCTGGCCATGGTAGGCTGTAATGTCATAGCCTACGACATCCTGCCTCCTATCGATGAGCTTTCGAATCCCTTCTTTTGTGAAACCCTCGCAGACATTAAGCAGGGCGAGCCTAGTGTTCTTTCAAAGCACGAAGACCGTGCCTTAGTGCTGGTGTGGCCATACTCGCTTGAGCAAGGTGCTGATCACTGGGATGCCGAATGCTTGAGGCATTATGGTGGGCAGACGGTGGTGTATGTTGTCGAGTGGGAGGGACAGACAAACCCAACAGTAACCAAACAGAAAGGTTTGTTCTGACATAATCAAGCGCCTTCCAGCAGAAGCTGGCTTCTGATCTCTTGTGCGTGGAACGGCTGAAACTACCGCACTGGCCTTTGTGCGACGATCTTACCGTTTGGAAGCGCAAACCCTGAACAGGTGCTCTATGTTGGTAGTAGGTCACCAACTAGATCTGGCTAGCACTGTGCATACCAGTCAATGCTGTACAGAGGCTCTGCACAGCAACGGTGGTCTACAGGTTGTATAGTCTATGTGCCGAACCAATGAGAGTGTGTGATGGCAGGGCGATTGGGATAAGCAGTTCCGACTCCCCTAACCCCTAAACCCCTAAACCCCTAAACCCCTAAACCCCTAAACCCAAACCCAAAACCCCCAAATACCCTAAACCCTAAACCCAAAACCCCAAACCTCAGCCAAGATGAGCCAGGGCGGATGTTCTAGTAAAGAAAGACGTGCTGGCCTCAGGGGATGGAGGGTGCTGTCGAGGATCCCGGGGATTCAGGAAATCGATCACGGAGGGTTTAGGTCTTTAGGGCTTAGAGGTTTAGGGCTCAGGATTTAGGGGTTAAGGCGTTTAGGGGCTAGGGTTTAGGGTTAGAAATCTCGCAGTTGGGATTTCTGAGGATTTTTGGGCTTAGGGTTGAGGTTTAGGGTTCAGGAGAAGGGCAGGACCTTGGACTTGTTGCCGGTTGTTCCAAAGTCCGTCGGATTCCATGGATGACTTCTGCCGGGTGTCTCCTGTGAGCACGAGGCGACCTGCCAAGCTGATACCGCGACACATCAGTCGAAAGCGTGACGTCAGTTTGACATAGGACAGCATAAGACCGAGCACAGCGCCACGGCCCTTTCCCCAAGACTACTATAACACATATACCATAACATACCATACATAATATACTCTGACATATCATAATATACTATAAAATACCTTACCATGACCAAGCAGACTTCAACACCAACTAACTTCAGACTACAATCTTTCTGCCAGTCTCGGCCTCAGCCCGGGTTGGGCGTGTAGCAGTGTCCCCCCCCCCCGCCCCCCTTCGCTGAAACAATGGCGGACCATGCTCAAAAGCTCGAATCCATGGCCGACATGGACGGGATGATCAAAGTGAAAGTCAAAGATCGGGACGAACCCTACCTTGTCCCAGCCGTGGTGCTCGCACTGAGCTCTGAGGTTTGGAAGGTATCTTTGGCCGGGAAGTTCAAGGAGAGTCTGACTAAGGAGCTGCGCCTCGACATCACCGATGCGACCTTTAGCCCGTCCGTGGCTTCGGAGGCCACCGTTACCGAGGAGAATGTTTACGTCCTCACAGAGGTCTCAATGAAGTATGCCCTGTGCGGATTGAAAAGCAAGTGCCTCAAGCATTTGGAAAAGTGAAAATCTCGGTGAATAATGTCGAGGAAAGACTGTACCAGGCAATCAAGTTCCATGAGGCCGATGCATCCTTCTTCCGCAGTGACTTGAACACCTGCGACTTGGCTGTTACTGATTCCCACAGTTTCGCTCGCCATCGATCGCTTCAGCAATTTTTGCATGCTGACAAAGACGCCAGGTAAAAACTTCCTCATCGACAAGTACTTGCACATGGACGCATGCAGTATTCTGCGAAGAATCCACAAACGTATTGGCGAGGACTCGCTCTTGTATCTTCGCATGCAGCCTCACCTGTTATGCAGTTCGACCTAGACGTAGGCTGAAGTGACGCTTGTAGTTTGGGAGTTCAAGTTCAAGCCATCATCCTTTCACGGAAACAGCTGGGTCGATGGGGTTGCTGGGAGGTAAAGCGCGACATGTCTTGACAAGTTTGGGACAGGAGAGCTCCTCGGAGAGCCTCGGGTTGCCCTCGACACCCTTGATGGACCAATGCATGGAGGTTACGTGGGAAGTCATGGATTCCACGGCATCGCGCGTGAAGCGCGCGAGAACTGAATACTAGCAAGAGGGGAATTCGTATTACACCACAGGTGAGAAACGTGAGAAACGTCAGAAATGCAGTGCATGGTTCCCCCTTCTCCATGCTTGCCTTGAGTGAGAAAGTCACTGGCCAGCTTGAAGACCGATCCAGGGGAGCAGTCGGTTTTTAACGCGATGGGGATCTCCAGGCTTGACCTGGGCGTTTTGTTCGAGAAGCTGTCGGAGTGCTACAACTTCAGATCAGCTTCAGAATATGCCATGCAGGGCATTGCCCTGCAAGGGACGCTTCACATGGAAAAGCTGGTATTGCATCTCTCGTGTGCTTTGCCCAGCTGTTGAACCGCGTGTTGGAGTGCCTCGCGCACCTCCGTGTCAGCTACGAGTTAATCAGGGGTGGGTAGTGCAACCCAACATCGTGCAACATCCTTGATATGTTTCGTCTATCCCGGCCCCAATGTAATCTCTCGATGCTCGGGGTCATTTCCTTGAAAAGTCTCGCTTGGGGTTTAGAATGAATAGCTTCAACGATTGCTGCAGGTTTTTTCAAGAGCATCCACAGTTGAAGTTGCATGGTTGAGAGCCTTTGCACACCCATTCAGTGGGCATCGTAAACATGCATGCTCCTGACCCTAGACTGCTTGATCGCGTTGTCGTCGTCGAATTCATGGATGCTGCTGATGCTGTTCCAGCTTTCCCCAATTCCCTCTTGTTTCTGGACTTCAAATAACTGCCCGCCAACACCTCGGAAAGCGCAAGCAAGCCGCTTTACTGAGCTCGCCCTACCACCTCCGCCTACAGATCCCTAAACCCTAAACCCTAATCCGAGATCCTAAACCCTCAACCCTAAACCCTAGATCCTAAACCCTAAACCCTATAACCTAAACCCTAAACCCTAAACCCCAGATCCTGGCCCAGCCTTTCGAAGTCGTCCCAAGGAGAAGG
>CAJNJA010082041.1:6753-20800 GCA_905231915.1 Symbiodinium necroappetens | reverse complement strand
ACTACTACTATTACTACAACTACTACTACTGCTCCTCCTACTACTACTACTACTACTACGACTACTACTACTACTACTACTACTACTACTACTGCTACTGCTACTGCTACTGCTACTGCTACTGCGACTACTACTGCTGCTACTGCTACTACTGCTACGACGACGACGACTGCGTCTACGACCACGACCACGACTACGACCACGACCACGACTACGACCACGACTACGACTAGGACTAGGACTACGACTACGACTACACCGACCAAAACCAGTATTTTGTGGCCAAACCACACCAAACAAATCCAAGACGTGAAATGGTTGTTGCTTATTTTTCTTGCGACGCGGAAGCAATCCTTGGTTTTTTGCAATGGACTCCGATTTTGAAACCAGTATTAATGTTCAAGCCATAGGAAATGTATCCAGAGTAGTGTCAGTGACGAGAGGTTTTCAATCGAAACCATATTACGGGCAAGCAAGCTGACCGAACGAAGCGAAATTAGTGACCCGACCCGACCTCTGAAAGAACGGAAGTAGGATGCGACGACCTGACGTGGGCTTATTTCTATATGGAAATATTACAAATTTCTCGAGATAGAACTACATATAGATTTATATACATATCGGAAATAAACATATAAATAAAGATGTAAAACAAACATGTATATATTTATACACATATATACATGTATGTGAGCTTTGTCAACTGCATGATGCGAGCATTGTCCTTGCAAATGGAGGAGGGGTTGCGTTCCGCCCAAAACCCTTCGATTTGAAGCCACGCCAGCTTGCTTCAACAGCAGGTATAGAATCTTTCTTTTTCAACCCTTACACGCGGGGCAGAAAATTATGAGCAGGACAAGGTCATGGCAAACAACAAGTATTTTGCATTGTTAGCTCCTTGCTGCGCCATGCCGAGTGTCGTGCCGTCTAGTGGTGGGCCCACCTGTCCCTGCTGTGCGGCCGCTCTGACGGAGCTGCGAGCTGCCCGCCTTCAAGAAGCTTGGGAGGACGGCTGACGCCCCGCGTGTTCTGACTTCATGCTTGTCCCACGTTCTCCTGCAGGAGTATCCATGGAAGTGGTACCATGTGGGGGAGCGACGTTTCTGGCGCTTCTGTTTGGCGTGTCACCAGGCCGCCTGGCCTGAGGCCCGCGAGAGTTGTTGTGCATGCTGCCCTTCAAGGCGCAGGCCTTTTGCAGACTGCCTTTTGCACTGCGAGACAGGATGGACGGTGTGCAAATCGGCACTGCAAGCCGCGTGGCGACCGGTGCGTCTTCCCGCTGCTACAGCGTCGGCTACAAGTGGGAACTTTTTACTTGACGCAAGCACCACCCAAGCTAGCCGCTCGTCTTCCAATTATCTGCTGACTCCGCGGACAAAGCATCCTCAGATGTGCTTAAGATTACTTAAGCGTTCTTTCGCCCGACCTGTCTCCAAGCCCCTCCCCCACACACTACACGTTTGCCCAGGCCCGCGATGAGCCGTCCAGGCCGCCTCTGAAGTGGGATTCGCAGGCCATTGTAGACCCTAAACGTACCCCGGTGAAGCCCTTCACTGTCGTGTGGTCCTACCCAGGCCAGCGATGAGCCGTCCAAGCCGCCTTTGAAACGGGACTCGCCGGAGGCGTCTCTAAACCTAGACCTTTGCAACCCTTCACTGTCGCGAGCAACACTCGACTAGTGCATCCCAAGCTCGTGCTACCCCTGTTAAACGCCCTTCGCAGGCAGTGGCGCCGTCTTCCTCCAAGAGGTCTCGACCGCGCTTGCGCGATGCGGCGCCCTGGTTGCTTTAAGTTTTCGCAAGCTATACCTCTGCAGCGTTGACTGAGGTATCCTCCAGCTCGTGCATCGCCGCTCCGTTCCCCATGCAGACACGTGTCTTGGGCAGAACCCCTGGTCATGTGCGAGGCACCGCCGCTAGCGTATGACCGGCGATGGGACGGTCCTGCCTTCCCCTTCCGGAGGGCCGGGCCGGCGCGGTGTAGCCTCTGTGGAAAAGTTGTGGCGGGTGTGCGGAGCTATGGAGTTCCGGACGCCGTTGCTCCATATGTGCAGACGCACACGGCCGAACTGTGTCCCGCATGCTGCCACCGACTCGAAAACGAGGACATGGGGCACATGCACCTAGAACTCGACACGCTCATAACCTTGAGCGAAGCCGCTGCGAGCCAGCGACAAAAAACAAGTGCTTGCAGACACTGCCAGAGACTTTCGGGGCAAGGGTTGGAGGTTGTGGGCAAGAAACCGACGAGGGGAAGTGGTTGCATATCCGAGTATAGCCTTCTTGACGAGTTTTAGGCACAGCGCCCGCCAGCCGTCCTTGCCCCGCCCTCGAGCCGTAACCCGAAACCCGTTAGTCTGATGCAGGAAGAAACAAGGTAACAACGAACAAACATGCAGAAACAAGCCCACAATAAATCCTCATTCCGCTCCCTTCACCCGCAGCAAAATTAAGAGAAACACGCCATGCACCTGCGTCGACAGGAAAAGCAAAACAACAACAAAAATGCACCCACGCGCCCGCGCCCAAAAATAGTTTCACGTAACCCCAGCCGCGCGCCCGCAGCAAAAAACAACAGGCACCCCGCAGTCGCACAAAAAGAAGCGCCCGCGCGCGCCGCACTCAGCCAATGCAACCCCGCACCTGCAGAAAACAAGACAAAAAAACACCCCTGCCCCTGCAGCAGAAAAACAAATCGTTGGCACCAGCCGCGCACCCGCAGCAAAAAAACGCGCAGCCCGCACCCGAAGAAAACACGAAAATAGAACCGCACCCGCACCCGATGCACTGAAAAAATGCACCCTCGCATCCGCACCACGTAAGAACGCGCCGCACACGCGGAACCCGTGCGCAACGACGTTGGAGCTGGCAACACCCATCTTAAGTGGGCTTGCAGGTTGTGCAAGAACCCAAGCAGCTTTAAAAGAGTGGTGGGACATGCCACTGTCTCTAGCCTTCTGGACGATTTCTAGGCACCGCGCCCTCCAGCCATCCATGCCCTGCAATGTTTTTTCGGCAACACCCCTCTTGGAGCGGGCTTGCAGGTACTGCTGGAAGCTTCGGGGATATTCCAAAGCGTTGGAAGGTCTTGGAGGCTAGGGTTGGGCTGGCAACAGCCCTCGTGGAGGGTCTGCGAGGCTCTGTTGCGACTGGCAAAACCTCTTTTAAAGGGTCTCGGAAATTATGTTGGGCTGGCCACGCTCTTGGAAAGTGTTGGAGGCTATGTCGGAGCTGACGAGGCCCTTTTTGGAACGGGGAAAGGTTTGGAGGTTGTCCAACAGACCAACGGTGGGAAAGTTGTTGGACATCCGCGTCTAGCCTCCTTGATGATTTCTAGACACCGCGCCCCCCTCCAGCCATCCATCCCTCAGCCGCCAACAGTGTAGCTAAAGACCTCCGAGCCCTGTGCAGAAGTCGTGCCTCGAGAGAAGGCTCGGGCCAAAGGGTCACGGTTTCGAGGGCTTCAAACCCCAAGATTTGAACCCTAAACAAATCCTAGAAGACTTTCCAGGCCTTAGAGTCTTGGCGGCTATGTTACTGAGGGGCCGTTTAAGTCGTCCCGCCCCGTGTGATGTCATCCCTTTGCGCGTGCGCATTGGGGGGAAGCCATTCTGAACTAGTCCCGGTAAATAGGCATGGACAGGCTTCAGCGCATTTCATGTTGTATCTGTGCGCGTGCACAAGGGGTTTAAGCATTTCGGAGCCTGAAGTGGCATGCATCCGAACAACAACTGTTCGACTGCCCACACAGGGATCAGACGCATAGGGGTTTAAGCATTTCGGAGTCTGAAGTGGCATGCATCCAAACAACAACTGTTCGACTGCCCACACAGGGATTTTAAGCATTTCGGAGATTGACGTGGCATGCATCCCAACATCAACTGCTCGAGTACCCACACAGGGGTTAAGCATTTCGGAGCCGGACATGACATGCATTAAAAAAGCCTGCACGTGGGCACTGGAAACCATAAGTAGGAGTGTTTGCCGAATAGGTGCCGGGAAGCGCGTGGACATCGGGGAAAAGCGATATGCAGCTCTGCTTGTGGTGTGACGTCACACGCCGTCACGCGTTCCCGCGTATCAAGGCTGTCCCGACTTCACGTGCCAAGGGGCGACTTAAAGCCCCAGCCCCAACCCCAGCCCCAGCCTCAGCCCAGCCCCAGCCCCAGCCCCAGCCCCAGCCCCAGCCCCAGCCCCAGCCCCAGCCCCAGCCCCAGCCCCAGCCCCAGCCCCAGCCCCAGCCCCAGCCCCACAGCCCAGCCAGCCCCGTCAGGTCAATGTAGCAAGCAAGAGGCACAAGGTCAGAATGCAGCCCTACACCCCAACGAGGTCAAGACGGAACCCAAACAAGGTCAAAAAAAGACCCTGCCCGTCAGTGCCGGAGTCCAAAAGCCATCTGTGAAACATTTGTGGGCTTGGCTTAGCTCTGATGACCAATCTCAGGTGTGGATATGTTCACGAGAGACCCGCTTGTCCAGGCTGACGTTCTTTACAGTTTCACGGCTGCAGCGGTTTTTGAAGGTGCGTTCAATCTGTTCCCCGGGCGATCGAGAAAGACTCTGCTCTTTCCAGTGCGGTTTCGATGTATTTAATGTATTTTCTCTGCCGTGGGCCGAGGCACCCCCAGTGTAGCCCTGTGCTCCGGGCTGATTGCCTCTCGTTCGCCAAATTGCGGGGCTCCTTCGGGGATTCATGGCTGCTCTGTGCACTTGTGCATGCCGGGCTTCAAGTGGGGTTCGCGTCGGCTTGGCGCGGTTCCTGCTTCTCGCTGCTGTGGTGGGTTTGCCAGGTGTTGAGGAACTGGTATCTAGCATTTCACGGGTAGGTGGTGGAGAAAGCCCCGCGGATGTTCTCGCCGTGTTCTCTAATTACAGTACCTGGCTTGTAGTCAACTTTCTGGGCAGCTCTCTCAAGCAAGCTGGTTTTCCTCTCGTGGTTTTGTCGTTACGTGCTCCCGGCTGTTGTCCCTCGATACATTCCAGTAGTTGCCAGCTGTTTAGAGCATGGCCTTGCGACTGTGAGGGTTTGGGCTTCTGATTGCGTCCAGTTCGTTAGGTGTGTGCACGGTTCTGAGATAGCGTTCCCTTGAATGCGAACACACCGGCCAGCACTCGAAGCTCCAAACCCTGAAGCCCGAACAGGTTCTCTCGCAAACCCTGATGAGCTACCTGATCAGTCTCGGCAAGGTCCCCGTGACAGCAGAGCAAGCAACTTCTGGTTTTTTGGATTGAAGGCTTTCGGTTCAGGGCCCTAAACCCCTGAACCCTGGTAAACGCTTGTTGTTCTTGCCACGGACGTAAGTCAGGAAGGGATTCGGGAGTCTGGAATCTGGAGGAAACCCTGAACCCCGAAAATGAGCTCTGAACCTTGAATGAAGTTGAACGGTAGTGACACGACAACAACCATTAAATCAACTAAAGGACAAGCCTACTGAAGCGGAGGTGCATTTCATTCCGATCACGGGTGGAATGCTGGTGGTGCTCTTCACAGCCAGCAGCTACGTGCTGTACCTGAACGGTGCCATGACGCGATTTCAGCTTTGAGCGTTGTTTGCATGCAGGCCAGTGGGGCGTAATTACAACCGCAAAAAAAATACACTCAACAGCCTCGAAGCTTGGTACCCTTCTCCCATAACCACAAGCCCGAAGAGAGATGTGCCTTGTGGTGGTGGGGCCACAGCCCATGGTACTCGGAATTCCCGGGTAGAGCACGGTTTTGGTTCGCAGGGCCGAAGGCCGAGGAAGGGCCCCGAGCCCTCCACTTTGCTTCCGCTTGCAGTTTGGGCTTAGAGTTTAGGGTTTACTGGGCTTAGGGTTCAGGGTTACTCCTAGCATCGAATGCAATTGTAGCGGGTTCCCATGACCCATTGCCTTGGAATCGATAAGGTGTGCTCAGCTTGCAGCGTGACTTGGCAGACTATGCTTCGGCTTCGGCTTGGCTGGGCTTCTTGCAAACATGTTCTTTGATTGTCACTGTCGCCTTTATCTTCATCCATCATCACGACCGTTGTAATGTCCATCGTCATCATCATCATCAGCGTCATCAGCATCCTCAAACCATTGGCAACTGAGCTTGACGCCAATGCCGCAACAACGCCAAGGCATGTGGGCTCTCAAAGCCGCTCTGCTCTGCTTCGCTGTGCAGGGGGCTTGGCTTTGGCGTAGCAACTCGCAAAACACAACTATGCCAGGCAGACCAAGCATTGTAGGACTTCAGCACATCCGTAACTTCTCATGCTTATACCCGTGCTTGTAAAGCCAGGGCAATAGCAAGAACGGGCGACACGACAAACACAAACAGCTGCAGCTGCTGCTGATGCTTCTGCTGCTTTGCCGGCGACGACGACGACGACGCCTGCTGCTACGATAATATTACCCGCCACCACCACGACCACGAAGTCGACCTCAACGACGACCACAATTGCTACTCCAACTCCAACTCCCACCACTACTACTACTACTACTACTACTACTACATTGCCGGGAGTTTTAGAACAATTATTTTGTTGCGAAAGCAAGATTGCCAGCAATCTTGCTACTCTTGGTCATCTCTACTGCTACTGCTACTGCTGCTGCCCCTGCTGCCCCTGCTGCTGCTGCTGCTGCTGCTGCTGCTGCTACTGCTACTACCATTACTACCACTCCTGCTGCTGCTGCTGCTGCTGTTGCTGCTGCTGGTGCTGCTGCTACTGCTGCTGCTACTGCTACTGCTACTGCTGCTGCTGCTGCTACTACTACTACTACTACTGCCACTCCTACTCCTACCCCTATTCCTGCTCCTCCTCCTAACTGCTACTGCTACTGTCACTTCTACTTGTAGTGCTAGTGCTACTGCTACTGCTATCGCTAGTGCTACTGCTACTGGTACTGCTACTGCTCCTGCTGCTGGTGCTGATGACTGCGGCTGCGGCTGCTGCTACTGCTACTGCTACTGCTACTGCTACTGCTGCTGCTGCTGCTGCTGCTGCTGCTGCTGCTGCTGCTGCTACTGCTACTACTACTACTACTACTACCACCACTACTGCTCCTCCTCCTCCTCCTCCTGCTGCTGCTGCTGCTGCTGCTGCAGCAATTTCACAACGACAACTACAGCAACAGCAGCAACAGCAACAACAACAACAACTACTACTACTACTACTACTACGACTACCACCACCTACTACTACTACTACTACTACTACTACTACTACTACTAGTTGTACAAGTGTGAGGATTGCTATTACGGCTGCTGCTGCCACTGATTACGTGCAAAACTACAATTACAACAAGAAGCAATTGCATCCGGATCCTTGTTGACCACTTTCTCCTTGTTGTAGATAGTCTTTCGTTGGCGTCCATTGTACCGTCATGGCAGTCTTGGCAACTAGTGGCGCGGGATGGTGCTGTCACCCTTCTTGGGAGAGTCATGTCCCTCCGATGCTCTACTAAGGTTGTGGCAGTGTTGTGTGGTTCTCTACACATGCCGCCGAAGACACTAAGCGTGGAAGAGCAAAAGAATCGCTGCACCTAGCAGACGTTTGCCTGGGTTAGATTGCAGCTTGAAGTGACTACGACTACGAGCGAACATTGAGACACGGTATATTGTTGACTCCTAGGTGATCTGATTCATCCCATCCCAAGCCACAGTAAACCCCGGCATTCTCAACCCTTCTCCACAATAGGAGTTATCCTGTTATCTGTGCTTCAAGACTCTCGAAGGAAGTGCATTCTTTGCATGCGTAACAATACGAACGTTGAATGGAGCCGATGACGTACAGCAGAAGCTAGAAGGCCCGAGTATAAGTTTCATACCCTCAGGAAGTTACTGTAGGACTTAGGGCTTCGAGTTTGGCGCAATGCAACACCTCAAGTCCCGCAGATCCTAAGCCTCGAAGACGCCAGGGGGGCCAAGTCAGTCGGCGATTGGCTCTGTCCGAACTCTGCGTTCCAAGCTGAGGGTTTTCAAGTTCAGATGTGTGGAGTTGGGGGGAGGTGTTCCGTAACTAAGCATGCTCTCTCCTTGATCAGGAAGGGCTGAGGTATTGGGGCCCTTCTGTGGCTGGTGCAGTCTGTTTTTGTTGCTGCTTGACATATTTGCTGAAAGTGCAGGAGTCTTCCTTGCATCCTCATTGGCTGTAGCGCCCAGAGCCCATGTTTCCGAACTCTGAGACTCTAAGCGCGTGCGTACCCCAAACTTCCCAAGCCCTGCGCCAGTAGCCCAAAACTCCTCAACCCTAAACGAAAGACCGGGTCCTATGGGCCCAAACCCTAGACCAAGCTAAAGACTCAGCGAACCCACATCCCTAAGCCTTCTACCCCGGAAGCCCGGCTGTCTGCAGTGTTACAGGTACTTTAGGCTTGGGGGTTCTGCGTTTTCCTCCAGTGATCGAGGTGCGTCAACGCGAAGAACTGTGTCTTCGCGAGTAAGAGCAGCTGCCCCAAGTGCGGAGCGCCGGAGCCTCGGGTTCTGAACCCTAATCCCGCGATCCTACCTGCTCTAAGTCAGGATCTCCTTGGCTTAACGGCTTCACGCCAGCGGCATATGCCCTTCGGTTAATCCCGGTCCAGGCATGTTGCAGTCTGGTCCGGTTCATGCAGGGCAGAAACCGCACGGCAGAGATCGCTAGCAGGCAACTCATGACTTGGAAACAGGGTGGCCTGATAGTACTTCTGCTGGCAACGCCTCCAGCACGTGCCCGATGCATGCAGATCTGATGTTGGTGCATAGTTTGGGGCTGTGACAGAGGGCGCCGTTTCTCTCTTGTGGCAGGGTGGTTGCAGTGTGTTTGACACTGAAGCTGCGGACAACTTGGGGACGCATTGAACTTCGTTGGACGTGCTTCCATAGCTCTATCACTTCATAAAATGACCTCGGGTAGGATATATGTATATATATATATATAGATCGGAATCTGCTTTGTGGACTGGGGGCCCTGTTGATGAGAATCATGATTCCTTGTTCCTCGATGCCGTTCGGAAGGCTGCGTGGCCACGGTGAACCTGTGGACAAAGATCTCCTTGGCTTAACGGCTTCACGCCAGCGGCATCTGCCCTTCGGTTAATCCCGGTCCAGGCATGTTGCAGTCTGGTCCGGTTCATGCAGGGCAGAAACCGCACGGCAGAGATCGCTAGCAGGCAACTCATGACTTGGAAACAGGGTGGCCTGATAGTACTTCTGCTGGCAACGCCTCCAGCACGTGCCCGATGCATGCAGATCTGATGTTGGTGCATAGTTTGGGGCTGTGACAGAGGGCGCCGTTTCTCTCTTGTGGCAGGGTGGTTGCAGTGTGTTTGACACTGAAGCTGCGGACAACTTGGGGACGCATTGAACTTCGTTGGCCGTGCTTCAGCAGCTCTATCACTTCATAAAATGACCTCGGGTAGGGAATACAGATCTGAAGACGAGAATCATGATTCGTTGTTCCTCGATGCCGTTCGGAAGGCTGCGTGGCCACGGTGAACCTGTGGACAAAGATCTCCTTGGCTTAACGGCTTCACGCCAGCGGCATATGCCCTTCGGTTAATCCCGGTCCAGGCATGTTGCAGTCTGGTCCGGTTCATGCAGGGCAGAAACCGCACGGCAGAGATCGCTAGCAGGCAACTCACGACTTGGAAACAGGGTGGCCTGATAGTACTTCTGCTGGCAACGCCTTCAACACGTGCCCGATGATCCGATGCAGTTGAGCCGAATCTAAAATGTTGATGGTGGTCATGGCGGCTCGTTCCATTGCGATTGCCATGCCCAGTTGTTGGACCCCTGCAAAGGTTTGTTCATGGCTTCCGCCTTGTGGGAAGACTGTCGTTTGTGTTTGATAGATAACATTCCATTGCGTCAGTGGCTGCCACAGCTGACTCCGTCGTCCGTAGAAGAGAAGCAGCATGCAGCATGTCTGGCTTTGACCGCCCATTTTCTGGACCACGATGCTCGGGCGGAGAAAGCACAGCTTAATCAAGTTTGCCTTGTTTAATGCTTGAAGCATGCAAAGTGCCGAGCAGTTCATTCATGTTGGTAGTCGGCCGTCGGGTAACAGGAAGGTCTTGCTTGTGCGGCTCGACCTTCCCGACCTGTCTCATTACGTGTCTGTGTTGATCTGCTCCAAGCATGCCAACTCTGCAGCCAGTCGTAAGGTCCTGGTCTATCACGGTAGTTTTCTTTCCTTAACGTCAGCTGTAGCAGGTGCCACAAAAAGTGTGTTTCTGGGCTCTAGCCTCGCTCGTGGTTGTCTGTTGAGCTTCCCGATGATGGACGAAGTCTTCGTTTTTCCTGGCTTGCAAGAAGCCAGATGCGAAGTCTGGAGTATGGGGCTCGTCTCCTCTGCGGAGACGAAGTATAAGTCAGGAGGTCAGGTCTCGGTCTGATTTCGACTTTCGCCACCTGCCTCAAGTCCTCTGGATTGTTCCGGATCTTCGCGGACCTGTTTCAGTTTCCTGGAGCAGTTCATCTAAGATTTCATGCTCGGATGTCGCTGAAGCCTTGAGGACGATACACCTCCGCGTAATTGTACCCCATCATGCGCTGCCCGAGGTAGGCAAAAGCGCAGTCGGTAGCATTGGCTTTGCGGTTGGTCCTTTATGTAGTGGGGTGAAGGGAGAGTAGCCTTGGCATCTGTCATGTGTCCGGTGTCCTATGCTGACGTCAGAAGCTGAGGCAGAAGCCATCGTACGTGTGGGAGCCGAGCATTGCCAGGGTTTGGGTCTGGGGTCAGCGTGTTTCAAGGGCGTGCGATTTGCAAGTGAAACAACAAGGCCCACTCCGATTCCGAAATATGACACTTCAGCCAAATTCTGGAGGTTTGAAGCCCTATTCTACTGAACCGCCTTAGTAGAGGCTAGAGACAAGTGTCTATCACTCCAGCCAGATTCCCACAGGCTTACACCAGAATGTTTAGAAGCCTGAAACATCACAGCCTTTCCGAAGTACGGTCCAGGGATAGGGGAGAGCCCGGAGCCCTGTTTGAGGTGCAGAGCGCTGGCACCGGTGGCGGTGGCACCCGTGGCGCCTGGACAGGTGGCGGCTACGGCGGCATGGGTTCGGCGCCCGGCATTGGGTCACCGCAGAACGACGACGACGACTTCTGCTGCTGCTACTGCTCCTCAAACTCCTCCTCCTCCTCCTCCAGCTCCTCCTCCTCCTCCTCCTCCTACTACTACTACTACTACTCCTGCTGCTGCTGCTACTACTACTACTACTACTACTACTACGACCACTACGACTACTACGACGACGACGACGACTACTACTACTACTACTGCCACTACTACTGGTATGAGTAGCACGACGACGACGACAAAGACGACGACGACTTCTACTACTAACACTAATAGCTGCTGCTGCACTGCTTCTGCTGCAGCTACTGCTACGTCTGCCGCTACAGCTACAGCTACCGCTACAGCTGCTGCCACTGTTACGCTAGGGCCGCCACCACAATGACTACCAAGAGCAAGGCTTGATTTTCCTATACTGGTGAAGTGATGATGGCAGCCCCGTCCTGCTGGCTCAGATCCGCAGATGAAGAACGTTGTGGGAGCCTGAGGATTCTAGCGATGTTGCTGCATGCTCAACTGTGAGGGCATTTTCCAGCTTGAACGCTCGGCAGGGCTTTTGCTTTGTGGCGTAGCCTCTGAAAAGGAAGATGGCCTTGTTTTGACCTATTGTGTTCGCTTGGGACACGTGAGTATCTGCTGTGTCGTCTCCGACCGAGCCGACAACAAGCCATGAAAGTCCCGGACTCAAGCCCGCCCACCATCGCTTCCCAGATGGCCACCCTGGCCAAAATGACGGGCATGCAGCTCAATCTGCGGGACTGGCCGTGCCTGGTTCCCAGGCACGAGATCGGAGCAGTGTCTTTCAGCTGAGGTACTGGAAAGGTTGTTGTGTGACAGCGAGGGGAAATAGTCAGAACCGAAGAGTCAGTTGAACAAGCGTCGTAGTCACAGATGTGCATCATACCAGTTTACCTTTGCAAACCGTCCCGCTTGACACTCATGACGCTCGCACACGTTTGCCACCGGGGAAGTTTCAAACCCAGGCTCAAAAACCGTCCCAGGTTGAGACGATGTCCGGATATATCCGGACCCTCGGTGAAGCAGGTCGAGGGTAGTGCTGCCGCCCGGAAAGGGCCAAGCTAAAGTTTGCGCCGTATACTGGCTGGCCTACGGTGACTGGGCCCGTAGGTCTGCCGCAGACCACGCGCAGTCGACGAGAAATCGCGAGCGTAAGCCTTCAGATCACAGTGAAACGTTTTGCGGGGAGGGGGAGGTGGGCGGGGGGAGGACGCAGTGAAGGGGGAGAAGGGGGCAGATCGCCACGACACGGGACGGGAATCGGAAGCAGCCTCCGGTTACCACAAACAGGTTACCCACTGACCGGGCTCGTGGTTTTGGGGTACGTGCTTAAGGCTTCCTCCCTTTCTGAGGTCCGAACCAGGATTGCGTGAACAATACCCGAATGGTTTTCGTACGGGACCCAGTTACGGTGAAGAGTTTCGGACTTGGGGCTAAGGGCTTGGGGTCTAAGGGTTTACGAGGTTTAGGGTTTTGGGTTTTGGGTTCGAGACCCGAGGCCACTGCCCAACTTTCTCAGGTTTTGATGCCTCGAGCCGAAAGCCCTCTAGGCATCCCGTAGGGCTAAGGTTAGGGTTTTGGGACTCCACTCGCTGAGGGCAAGCACGAAAGCTGCCCACAGTGTGGCATGAGCAAGCCTGCTTGGGCCAACCTTGGAAGAGGCCAGCCTGAGGGGTGCTAAAATGATGACACTCAAATAGTCATCCTCACATATCCTGAAGTTATAATATCTGATAACACTGAACTACCAATTGTGGTTCTTCTTGCTCTAGTTTATTGATCATCTCATTGGCCAAACTTCCACATCAGGAAGACCTAGAGGACAGCTATATAGGAGCTGCTACAGACTTGAAAGCTGTTCCAGTCGTGCCCGCTTTTGGCCATCCTGATGGTTAAGAAGTTTGTTCGCTTCAGAGGTCAGGGTTGTGGTGGTGGTTGTTGTTGTTGTTGTTGGTGGTGGTGTTGCTGTTTCTGTTGCTGCTGTTGTTGTGAGCCAATCTTCCCAGGCCTTGGAGCTAGTTTGGAAGCTTTGTGACCAAACATCTTGCCAGACCGAGAAGCTAGTTTTGAAGCTTACATCATCATCACCATCATGATCCTGAGCAGCAGCGGTTCTTCTCGGATGCCCCAGTGATAGCAGCATCAACGATTACAACAGCAGCACAAGCACAACCACAGCCACAGCTGCAACAGAACCCTCGGCAGTCTGCAAGGGTTCTGATTTTAGGTTCGGAATTTCGTTGCAGACGTTTCGGCATATCGCTCCGCAGCAGAGCCCTCAGACGCAGGCGGTGAAAATCCCGCCGACTGGAAGTGCCCGTCACCAGACTGCGAGCGGCCTCGGTTTGCACCACATGCTCAGCATGGTACGTCGAAGTCCAATCTTGTCGCCCAGCGCGCACGTTGATACTGAAAGTCGTAAGCTCCAGCTCAAGTGCCAACACTGCTTGAGTTGCCGCTTCTGACGAGTGATGTGAGGTTTGAGATCTGAATCAATCGTCCTTCTACGCTAGGGTCTGCTACTGTGTCAAACGTACATTGACACAAAGATTGAATTCTTCATCTTCGACCACCTTTGGAGTATGAGCTTTCCCGGCAAGGTGTGAACAACAAGAATTTCGTCTTTGCAAAGCACGACGTCTGCCCGCGGTGCAGCATGGTCTTTCCCGACCTGTTTGGTGGTTGCACCCAAAGGCTTAAGCCTCAAACTTGTGTGGTGGTGAGATGATGGCAGACATGATGATGATGACGACGACTGAGACGGATGATCTTTCCATGTGATAGTCATGGTTGTTATGATGGTATTGGCTTTCAATCAGAGCAGTGTCCAACAACTGCTACTGCCACCACTGCTGCTGTCTCTAGTGCTGCGACAGCGACGACGGACGGCTACTATTATTTAATTATTGCCAGTACGACCACAACAATAACAGCAGCAGCAGCAACAACAACAACAACCATGGCTACAAAAGCAGCAGTAGCAGCACCACCAACAACAACAACTAC
>CAJNJA010082030.1:9693-20800 GCA_905231915.1 Symbiodinium necroappetens | reverse complement strand
CTAGCTACATCTTCCTGTAACGACAATATAATATATAATATATATGTGCGTAGAGATGTATTTGAACATAGTTTTTTTGTTAGCTAGCCTTTCATTCAATTCGGTATCCATGCGAGGACAACCTGTGAACGAACAGGCTCATGCGCCTGGTAGCTGCCGCGCTTGAAGGCGTACTCCGTGGCCTGCTTGACACCTGAGAGCCCAGAAACTCTGAAGTCAGGGTTTAGGATTTGGGGATTAGGGTTTGGAGTTAAGGGTTTAGGGTTGTTTGGGGTTTAGGGTAAAGGGTTTGGGGTTTAGGGTGTAGGGTTTAGGGCCCAGTTCAGGGTAAAAAGTTAAAGGGTTCTACAAACGGCCCATAGGCTTGCGGTTGAGAGGTTTAGGGACCTAGAGATGTAGGAAGTTATGGTTATGTAACTTAGGTTTTCAGGTTTAGAGTTTACGGCGGTGCCTCAATACCTAAGGCGTGGAACGAGTTTACACAGAGTGTTGATAGGGTTTCACGATGATGATTCTCAGAACATGGTCTTCCGGAGTCTTGTAGCCTGGTCTTATAGTAAGACACGGGCTATGAGGAGGTTGGCTCTTGCCCGATCCACACGTCATTTTTTGAGCACCGGCACATGTCTGATGTCTGTACACTGTACACCGGACCCTAAACTCTAAACCCTAACCCCTACAGTTTAAGGTTTAGGGGATTCGGGTGCGGCCGTGCGCTGGGGCTATAAGCATCTGCTTCAGGTCTCTCGGAGCTTTCCGGTAAGGATTCGTGATGACCTAATATAGGGGCCTTAAGAATTGGAGCAGGGTTCGGGTGTATGCTATACGATAATTGTCTAGGTTCCTGAGTGAGCCCTAAATAATAAGGCTAATAAGGGTACCCTTTTTCCTAATATTCGGTTTTAATAAGGAGAACCCAAAATGACAAGGGCAAAAGGGTACTACTCAGGAACCTAGTTGTAATAAGGAGCCACCGCAATGGTTTTGGTGATTATTTAGGCCCCGATACTAACCGCTCTCTTCAAAGCCTTCCCAGGCACCATTTCGGCCCGTCAGGGTTATCGGCCTTGCCTTGGCTCTCTTCAGAGGTGTTTTCTCTAGAACTGGTATTTGCCTGAGCCTTTGCCGCAGCTTGGTTGTAGGCATCGACAAAGCCTCGGAGAGACCGCGGTCGGTGCCCTCAGGAGACAGATTTAGTGCGCTGAGGCGTTCAAAACCTCTCCGGTTACGGCCCAACCATTCTTGATCTTTCCTACTCTCGAGCAACCTGTGCAGCCAGCCGATCATTGTAAAGCATCCGTTCCCGGTCGTGTAGACATTCCCTCCATTGGCAAGCTCACCGGATGGCTTCAATTGTTCCAACAGTAGCTGGTTCCGCTGCATCTTCTGCATGACATCGCTTTGCGAGACCCCAAGAAACTCCAGGACTTTCTGGATTCCCGACACTGGAATCTTTGCAGGAGCCAGGGTCCGCTTCAGCAAGTGTGGCACTGCTAGAACGCTTCTTGCGGGGCGAAGGGCCGGTGCAGACGGATCAAGGACAAAGAGTGCCACAAAGTCGCGCGAAGCCTCTGTCGCACCGGTGTTTTTCAGCCGGAGAACGCGGTATGCCATTTGGTAGTTCGAAAACACCAAAAGGGTGCCCTGACCGATTGGAACCCGACAGTTGTGCACCGCTGCAGACTTGTCACTCGTGCCTCCACCTCGCAAGGCCAGTCGAAGGGACTCCGATCCCAAATCATTGACGTTGTTGCTGCAATCGCCCCAGCCCAAGACATCCATGGGCTCCCGGCCGCAGAACTCCAGGTCACCACCACGAAGAGCAGGGTCAACGTGGTAGTAGTACAATACCACGGCAGCCACATTTTCTCTGTGGCCGTCAACATGCCACAAACCGACGTACTCCGCATGGGACTTGTCCCCAACATCTCCTGGAACGATTATTCGTTGTGCCTTAAAAACAACTTGAAGCCGACGATCATCCAAGAGAAGCTGCGGTCGCCGCAACTTCGCCAACAAGGGCAGAGCTGCAGCGAGGACCGGACGTGCAACATGCTCGGCAAGGTGCGGGTGTGCATGACTTCGTGTACCACCCACCAATGACGGGGTGCCATCTGCAGAAATATCAAACTCGCACGGCACCCACACCGGACCGTCACGCGTCTGCTGAACAAACTGGTTGGGATCAACGATCATCTGGTAGCGTGGTATGGGCCTGTCCAGCGTTGAAGCTGCGTGCTCATCCAATAACCGTCTCACGGACAGTTCAAGACAAGTGCTCCAGACATCACTTCGCGCGCCTCCCCACTGCTTCGTTCTCACCGGGAGCTTCCAGAGAGGTGCGAGAGGGAAATACCCGAAGGGCTTCAACGGCTCGTCCCTGCCTGCTTCGTAAGAGATGACTTCGCGTTTGCTGTATACCAGCCAATCCTTAAGGAGGCAATGAAACCATTAAGGGCTTAGGGTTCATATGCCATATATATATATATATTATAGGGCTTCATACGGTTGATGATATAAATCCTGCACTGCCCATAATAATGAATATACCATAATTCCCATAGTTCATAGGGTCCTTAAGGTAATGCAGGAATTATATCATCAACCGTAATATAAGGGTGTATAGGTTTAGGGTTTAGGGTTTCGTATTATATTAAGGTATGTCGGGCCCCTGCTTGTAGGGGTCATTTGGTTCCCCAAGGATCCAGCTCCTGAGTTGGCGCACCCTGATCGCCTCTGGTCACCCGTGTCCGCCACTCCTTCAGTGCTTGGACCCGATAAACTGCCCTAAACCCCTAAACCCTAAACCGTTAAACCCCTAAACCCCTGATACTGTTCCCTTGTAGTTTCTAGTATAACTACTAGAACATACCGCCCCTAAACCCCTAAACCCTAAACCCTCACCGCTCCTTCAGTGCTTGGACGGGTTCCAGGAGGCCACAGAGGTTTGGGCTAGCCTCCCCCTCCCCGAAGCGAGGAGTGCAGTGCTTCCCCAAGGGCTCCAAGTATGCAAATGGTACCTACTTTGGGGCCTACAGTCTATAAATAGGACCTACTTTGGGCAATTTGGAGCCCCAGGGTTCCAATTTGGGGTCCTGCGGCACAGCAGAGGTCGACAGTCAAAAATTGTCTGCTTGAGCGTCAGAACTCCTTCTCCACCGACAGGGTCAGACATTGATAGTTCGCGGCCATCTTGGAGCAGAACTCCGGCCTCCCACCCCGTCGCCTCTGAGATCAGTTCCAACAGCATCTCGGCAGTGAGCAGCTCACCCTGTAGACGACTTCGTTGAATCTGGAACAACAACTGGCCACCTAATCCGTGCCCATGAACACCTTGCTCATCCAAGTGCACCGTCGATATTTGGTGCCTCGGGACAGGGTCTGGGAACGTGAAGCCTCTGAAACTCTCATCATCCGCTCCCCCATCACCTTCAAAATCATCAGAATCCGAGTCCGCTCTGCAAACTTCCTCCTCCCCGAACTTCGTCATCCTCGCAGACAGCGCCTCTTCATAGCCGTAACGGTCGTGAAGGCCCATGGCGAAACGAATGGCAGGACGGACCCGACCCACAAGTGCAACAATCCTAAGCGAGAAAGCGAGCGCTACCGGACCGCATTGGCATAGTACGTAGTTTGGCCCTGAAAGCACTGTATATGGGACCCTTCTTAAGGCCAAAGTATAACTCATATACATATTTATCTGCACATATGCACGTACATACTACATAAAAATAAAACAAATATAGGTACATAGATATATAGATATATGTGTACATGGGCTGTAGGGAGAGCCGATGACCAGACGCCAAGCTAGGCCTGCGAAGAAGCCCGCGATCGAAGCTGAAGAGATGGGCGCTTCGGCAAAGCAGATCTTGGTTTAGGGATTTCAGGCTTTTGGGGTTTAGGGTTTATAGGATTTAGGATATGTGTAGGGATTAGGGTTTAGGGGGGTGGGGTATGACTGAGGAATGCAATATAGAGGTGCTATTTGTGGCATTGGGGTATATCATTCTAAGCTCATAACTAGCTCGAAAATGTACTGCAACACAGACATACTATACATCTCGTAGTGATATCCTAGGAAACCCCACACCCCGAACCCCTAAACCCCAAACCCCCTAACCCTAAAACCTTACAACCCTACAACCCTAAACCCCTAAAGCCCCAAAGCCCTAAAGAAACCCCCAGGAATGCGACGACCGGGGGCCCCCGCAGAGCTGCAATTTTTGCAGCAGTACGGCTTCCTCCAGTTCAGCAATGCATAGGCTTAAAAGCTCTAGTGCTCCAGGGTTTTAGGGTTTAGGGTAGTTTAGGGTTTAGGCTTCAGGGTTTAGGGTTTAGGGCCTTTAGGGTTTCGGGTTTAGGGTATAATAGGGTCTAGGGTTTCGGATTTTCGGGCGGTTAGGGTCTAGGCTTTAGGGATGAGTCTTGAGGGGAAGAATGTGGGCGAGCATGTTCGACGCTGTTAGCATCACCGTCTTGGTGGTGCAGGGCTTGGGATGTGAGACAGCTTGACGTTGAAGATGTAGGAGCAGAGAGTAGACTGTTCACGGTTCCATGCTGTCTTCAAGGGCCGTTCTCGACAGCTTCCAACCCTTTTCTAGAGTTTGGGGCTAGGATTCTTGCGACTGTCAGAGAAGCACAATCACTAGTTCAGACAGTGTAAAATCTCAAGTAAAATCCAAAGGGCCCCAAATCTCAGAGCACTGAACCCAAACCCTAAACCATAAAAACCCAAACCTCACCTAGGCCGTCCTCCTGAGGTCCTCGGCACAGAAACATCCCCCCAAGGGGCTACAGTAAGGTTTGGGGTTGAAGGTTTGCCTGAGTTTGGGTGTCTAAATACACTTTGTATATACATATATATATATACATATCATAAAATAGTATATAAACATATACATACATATATATATATATGTCTGCATGTGTATGTGTGGGTGGGCGGGTACATATAATATATATATATACTGTGTATATATATATATGTGTGTGCGTATGTATATGCATATACATATATAGATATGTCTTTACTTATATATATATATATAGACAGAGAGAGAGAGAGAGAGAGAGAGAAGATTGCCTGACTTCTACCAAACTTTTTGCTCCTAAAGGTTTTGTTTTGCAGTCTCGGGGCAACCTCTCAGTTCCCAAATGTTTAGATCCGAACCCAAACTGCAAGATAGGGGCCTTAGGAATCGGAGCAGGGTGCGTTTGAGTGATTCTACAAGGGTTGCTATAGGGGTTTAGTAACTCTAGTAAAGGAGCCGGGCTACTCAGAATAGTTTGAAGTATATACTTGAGTATCGGCATTTAAGAAAACCTAAGGCGCAGTCTTAGTATTTGTTGGGATCCCTTCATTGAAAGAACACTCGCCATTGCAGTTCCTTTTTGCTGGATACACAGACCCCCGGGAACATCCAAAAAGTAGATCCCTGAAGGGGGTTCCACAAGGTACCCTTTAGTAGTTAGGGTCCCAAATTAGGGGATCTACTTTTTAGATCCTCCCGGGGGTCTGTGAATGGGTTAACCCAGAAAGGGGGAACTACAGAAGACACCACCGACCCCGACCAGCAAACCCACATAGTGACGGAGTTTTAGCTAGAGCTGAGGGCAAGGCTGCAAACTTGATATCCGATTTTTCCCAAAACCAGACCCTCAAACCATCGAGCGCGAAGTCTTCCCCCCACCCCCCGTTCATCCCCCCTCCACCGCCCTCCATCACCCTAAACAGGAGAGACAAACAAGACAGAACCGCGATCCGGCCCCTACCCGTCCGAAACGAGAATCCCGTTTCCAAACCCGCAAAGAACGCCCAGGCAACTGCAGCCACCTCCGGCCCGGGATGTTGTGCAGCCTGATGCAGCAGGCTAGCTCTAGATTCTTAAAGTTAGTTAAGAAAAGCGTAAGGGATCTATAAGGGTGCGATACAGGTTGCATAAGGGTTCTATCCCGGTTTCAGAACGGTTCTACAGCCTCAGACCTCCGGAATGATCCTGTTTAGGGTCTGGGCTGTGAGCATGGAGGGACTGGGGCAGGTGGTGTTTGGGGTTGAGGGTTTAGGGCTGTAGCGACATAAGATATTCTTGGCATCGGGGCTGGAGGGGCTTTGACGTTCAGGGCAGCGATTTCCGGGATTTTTTCGGAAATCAGGCTTCTTGGTTCGGGGTTCAATGTAGGGGCCTAGATCATTAGAATAGGGCTTGGGGATATGTTATACTATAATTATAATAAGGACCCCCCCCAAAAAAAAAAACAAAAATAGTAGAAGTAATTCTTTAGGCCCCCCTAAATTACAGGCTTGAAAGGAGTTCGGGCTCAAGGGTTCAAGGGCCTTCGGGGACAAAGCTGCTTTAGGCTTTCAGATGCTTTGAGGTTCCACCTGCACGGTAAACCCAAAGCCTACGCTATAGAAGTTTATGACCTTCAAGAGCCGACATAGTAGCCCAGACCCCCGGGAGGATCCAAAAAGTAGATCCTTTAAGGGGGTTCCTATAAGGTACCCTTTTAGCAGTTAGGGTCCCCACTTAGGGGATCTACTTTTTAGATCCTTCCGGGGGTCTGCGAGGTAGTTGGAACCAGGCCAGAGGAAGACTTAACCGGTCAAATCTAGAGGTTTGCTTAGGGCCTGAAAAAGTCATGCTGGCCGCTGTAGTCCCAGTGTGCGTATTCTATACTAGATTCCAAACCGCTCGTCTGCTAACTCAGGCCACTGTGCAATATCAGAAGGCAACATTTCTGCATATTCGTCGTTGATTTAATTGCTTCCCAACTCTTCCGACCCTAAATTACATGCCTATCCTGAGCCCGAAACGAAAGGATCCGAAACCGCACGTCTTGAGTGCTTTAACCTTCACGCCCATACCCTACAATTTGCGACCTTCACGAGCTTAAAATGCACGACCTCACTTACGACGCGAGCGCTCCAACAAGCGAGCCCAAATTATCTGAGCCGCAGCTCAACACAAAGCGACGAAACCCTTCAAACCTACACCAGCCTAGACCCTCAGCCCCTTACACCCTGACCTTAGCACTGAGCCCCAGAGTCCCTATGCCCTAAAACTGGACCGCAAGGATACTGCCTTCTTCCGGACGGCCCGGCAAAGATCTGCTGGCCAAATGGCGTGGGGGCGCCCTAAGACCTGCGTGGCCAGCAGGTTTAGAGGAATAGGTGCTTGTATATATTGGGATTTCTAGGGCTTCGAGAATCTACGGGCTTAACTCTTAAAACTTTGCGGTATCGGTTTGAGGCTCTACAGGAATTGTGGTCTGCGGTGCAGGCTTTAGAATTTACAGGGTTTAGGGTTTAACTTCTCAGCTTTCTGATCTAGCCCTAAACCCTAAACACCTATAAACCCTAAACCCCTAAACCGTAAACCCCTAAAACCCCTAAACCCTCAACCCCTAAACCCTAAACCAGCTCCCGAGCCTTGCAGTTTCTGTAGGGGCCCGTTCCCACTTTAGGCTTGCCATTGGGTTTTTAGGGGTTTGGGGCTTAGGGGTTTAGAGGTTTGGGGGTTTGGGGCTTTAGGGGTTTAGGGCCTTTAGGGGCTTTAGGGGTTTGGGGGTTTGGGGTTTACTACTGTATCGAGCACTTTGCAGGTACGGCTTTACGACTTGATCCCTACATAGGCGTTGTGCGAGGAAGAAGGGGGCTCTAAGGGTTTACGGGGTCAGCCTTGCTGCCCATCCCTAGGGGTTTAGGGTTTAGGCAAAGTCGGGCGATCAATACGAGCATCAGCCGCGGCTTTTTGTCCAACAATGGCCAGGTGCTGATAATCACGGCCGAAGTGGTGTAGGGTTTAGGGTTTATAGGTATCTCTGGGTACACTTGGAGGCACTCCGAGGATTCTTTGAGCAGTGCGCAGCCAGTCCCAGCATGCACGGGATGCCTGGATTCCGCAAATCAATTGCCGGCCTCCCTCGCAAAATCCGCCCGATAAACAACCTCCTTGTCCCAATCGCATTGGAGACTGTATCCACTGTAAATGCTATATTATAGACATCTGTAGATCCTCGCCTCGCGTAATCAGCAGCCATACCAGCAAAAAGGCTCGGAAACCTTGAACCCGAGGCTTGAAAAACTCTAAGCCAACCCTACGACCGATAACTCCAAATCCCAAACCCTGGCCCTAAGCCCTACATGATACAATGTAGTAAGCCCAAAAAAATTTGGAAACCGGATTAAGGACAGTTAGTGCTGGGATTCCTTGTACATTACTCTTAAGGATTGAGGCTATTGGGTTTCCAACTTTTGGGCTTTTACTATATCAGAATCTGAGAAACAGGGATCGAAAGCTCCTTCAGGTAAGTAGCAGACTTGGCCAAGCTTATGCGAGAGATCCCACGTTTCAATCTCCATTGCAGCCGTTGACTTGTTTTGGGAGGGTTTAACCGATTCTAAATCTAGGATCCAATAAGATAACCCCAAAAACCCTAAACCCATACACCCTAAACCCCTAAAGCCCTAAATGCTAAACTACCATGGAGACGATTGGCAAGGACGATGGTGTGGAGGACACCCGACCTCCGGGGTAACCCCAATCCCTGCTTGGAGGTTCATGGGCAGTCTTACGCGGGGTTCCTTTCAGGAGTCTATAGAGTGAAGGGCTCAGGGTTTAGGGCTTCGAGGTAGTTATAAGTAAGGCTTATTATAAGTAGGAAAGACTAGAGTTACAGTGTATATATATATATATAACTTTTAAACCACTTCTAACTGCACATGAACCTCGAAGTGAGCCCCCTGGGCTGAGTTTAAGGCTTATAATAGGGCTTAGGGTGTACAGAGCGCCTTACAAATTGGGGTAGGGCCTCTGGTGGCTTCATGATCAGAGGGCGTATGAGGGGATGCTCTGCGCACTTTTCAGGTCTTGTATTATACTAAGCCAACAACCCCTACACCCGAAACCCTATAAAGTAAACCCGCAAACCTCGCCTTCAAGGAATCAGCTAACTCCGGCTGCAGTCGACGCCATAAGTTTGGTGAGGCCGCGGAATCCTTGAAAGGGTGCAGGGTTTTGGGCTCAGTGAGAAGAACCCTGAGGTTCAGAGTTTGGGATTCAAGGGGATGGGGGGTTTTGATTAGGGTTTGGTGCTTAGAACGTAGAGGGGGTTCTGGTTTTAGAATTTAGGGTTTAGGATTTAGGGAGGTTAGGGCTAGGGTTTAAGTCGGAAAGGATACGTCGCATCTGGTGAGTCCAAGATGCGAGGGCCTGAGTAGATAGAGGTAGGGAGTCGGAGCATGCTAACGTTTTGTGGTAGCTTTCAACCCTAGGCTTTAGGGTTTAGGGTTTAGGACCTAAACCCCAAACCGTAATATGGGGACGACTCAGGGAAACTATCACCAACTTCTTCCGACCTCAATACAGGGCGCTTTGTGAGCCCCCTTTTTCCCAGCCACCAGGCACTGCGAAGCTCCACAGGCCAGGGTTTTATGACGACAACACGCACGTTTGCAATCAGCTACTCATACCATCAGACCAGCACTCTGCCATGTGAAGAGGGCACGTCAGACCAAACACGGTCTCGGAGGTGCCAATGTATCGCCCGCTCCCACACCTCTGCACACAATGTACTGGGATTGGAACACATGCAACACTTCCTGTCCGAGCTGATTTACCGCTTGCTCCGACGACAGGGCTTCAAAGCTTCAAAAGCGGGGCTCTAATGGGGTCTGAATGCACAACCGGTCGGAACCCACACCTTGCGCCCGTGACCCAAATTAGGGGTCGCGACAGTTCCCTAAACCCTTAACCCTAAAACCATAAGACCCTAAATAACCCGAAATCCAACACTGGTCCAAAACCGTCAAGCCTTTTCAGCCCCCCGAACCCCCTGGATCCCGGAACCCTGAAACCTCAAAACAGAGACCATACATGGGCAGTTCTCCAAATTAGGGTCGCTTTAAGGGTCCCTTTTTATAAATTTGCCGTACTATATTGGGACTTACAAAGGGACCCTAATTTGGAGAACTACCCACATGTTCAAGCTAATCCTAAAATCCTCAATGTCAAGATCCCAAAGCCCTTAGAATGCGAAACCTTTAAATGCCAAGCATCGGCGACCAGCTGCATCTGCACAGAACTATGATAGATAGAGGGTGGTTTCGGCTTTACCGGATAGAGTCTCCCCTATTTAGGGTTTAGGGTCTAGGGTTCAGGGTTTAAGGGTGTAGGGTTCGGGGTTCAGGGTTTAGCTTCGGGGTTTAGGAGTTGAGGTTTAGGTTTTCGGGTGTTCCAACCGGGAAGAAACACGCACTACGGTCGATGATATAAACCCTGCAGTACCCAAAATAAGAAATATGGACCCTTATTCCTATAGTTTAGGGTCCTTAAGGTAAGAATATAGCGTAATTCCCATAGCTTAAGGTCCTTAAGGTAAGAATATGCCATAATTCCCTTAGTTTAGAGTCCTTTATAAGGTAATGCAGGATTTATATCATCCACCGCATGATGGGCTGTTTGCGCCAGGGACTTTCTGGGCAACCCATCAGTGTTACGCTCTAATTCAGGTTAGGGTTTAAGGTTTAGGGTTTAGGGTTTAGAATTTAGGGTTTAGGCTTTGGGGTTTAGGGTTTAGGGTTTGGGGTTTAGGGTTTGGGGTTTTAGGGTTTACGGTTTAGGGTAAGCCCCAAGCTCTCCTTGGCTCCTGAGTGACCCCTAAATAATAACGGTACCCTTTTTTCCGCCTGTTGATGATATAAATCCTGCATTAAAGGACCCTAAACTATGGGAATTATGGTATAGCCCTCATTATGGGTAATGCAGGATTTATATCATCAACCGTAGTATTCTGTTTGAATACTGAGACCCCAAGATAAAAAGGGAAAAAGGGTGCTACTCAGGAACCTAGTCTCCCTCCAACCGGAACAATCGAATTCTTCCATTCCTTCGGCCCTAGACCCTAAACCCAAACCCAAAACGCTAGCCCTAAACCCCAGACCTAAACCTTAAACCCCTCCGCCACGAGCGGAGTCCAGGCTCCTTGCCGATTACTGTCTGCTGGGTGCTCATTGCTGTAAAAGCCTAGATAATTACTAATATTATGTCTTAGGGTTCCCTAAGAAGTTATAGCATTAAGGAGACCAAAACCCTATTCTAATTAT
>CAJNJA010082029.1:2060-49353 GCA_905231915.1 Symbiodinium necroappetens | reverse complement strand
AAACAAAAAAACAAACAAACAAACATACATACATACATACATACATACATACACCCACACACCCACCGACCATCTACACCCACCCGCACACCCATACATACCCACGGAACCACAAACCCACCCACCCAACGGGTGCCGTGTGCTTCAGAGAGTGGCACCTTTCTCGGAAAACAGGTTTTTTCGCGGTGTCGAGCGTCTGCGAGGGCAAGCTGCCGCTTCTGACCTGCACCAGATGCACCGCGGCTCAAACAAACTTCTTGGCAGATTCTGATGTGGATTGGTCAGGACATGCAGTAGACCGCAGAATCGAGATGTCACAGCGTTGTACTCTGAAACTTTGCAGTGCTACCAGCGATTCTGAGCGGCTGGTTCAGCTGAGGAATATAGATTTGAACAAGCGGTTGAAATGGTGTGACAACCACCAAAAGGAGGCCCCTGCAGTCGTGTCGAGCTTGAGCCAGGAGCCTTGGGCGGTTGTATGGAGGGGTAGGTCAGGGGGGTGCGGCGCTGTGAGCGGCAGAATCGAGCAGTGGGTTGACATCCTGTCGTTCCCGAGATCTGAAATGTGGGTACAGGTCCGCGGGCTTTTGATTCAGGCTGCATCCTTTGTTTGGATTGCTTCCGAGAGGTGTGTGCATCTGTTTTTGTCTCTGTCTGTCTGTCTGTCTGTCTGTCTGTCTGTTTGTACATACTTACCAAAGGCCACTGAGTGAGGTGGAGAGCTCCTCCTAGATTGGGAGCGCGGGGGAGCTAAGGCCTACAGGCAATTGAAAAACTCCGAACACTGCCAGTTGTCCCACATTGTTCGCATCACACCTTTGCCAGTCAAAGCAGTCCGCTGCAAAAAACTGGACGGACAAAGATTCCTTTGAAAACCTCGGTGGATTTGTCAATCGGTGATGTCCTCGTGTATCATCAAAAGGAGTTCGTAGTCCAGAATGTGCATGAATCTGCGGTCTGGTACATCCTCCCTTGACGCCACAAGCCTGATATTTCCTGGGAGAATGCTTGTCTGTCCTTCCGAGATAGACCATGAAATTCGGAGGAATTGTTCCACCGTGACAATCAGGATACGTGTTGGACTGAAGCAATGAAGTATGTTGACAGCGTGCCTGAACACGACCCCATGTTGTATGTCCCTTTCTCGGTAGATAAGTGGACCCACATGTTGAAGGGCGTGTCAACAAAGTCTTCACGTAGTTTAGTTCATGTGGTTTTTCAGTCCAGGAATTGAAGTTGATCCCAGGGGCACTGCTCCAATCTTTTTTGTTTGATCTTTTCCAATTGAGGACGGTCATTCATGGAGGCTCTCGTTTTTGCTTTGGTTATGGGCCTTCCCAAAGTTGAAGGTTACTGACATCAACGCCATGGTTGCGAATTGCTTGGAATCCTCGTTTAGCCAGGTGTTTTGGGTAGGGGTGTTTTTGACATTATTAAATGCTTCAATGCCCTGCCCAGAGAGCCCATCCTGTTCTTGATGATTCAGCTGGGAATCAACTGCTCCTATGTCGAAGCTTATCACAACATGTTGTGTTCTTTTACACGCACCTTCATTGTTCAAGGCTCGGCTGGTACAGCTGAATACAGTGAAACGGGGCTTCCCGAAGGTTGCAGCATGTCCGTCATCACAATGACATGCATGGCATTGTTGGCACGTTCTGTCCTCAGCAGCAAGGGCGCAAGTCGTTTCATTTTTGCTGATCACTGGTCATTCGCCTCTCATGCCCTTGAGGCCGGTCAGGCTGCGTTCACTGCATTGTGTCATGTTTGTCATGCTTTCCAGCTTGAGCTTTCTTCCGAGAAATCTTGGGTATGGACCGTGGTGTTCCCATTCCTCTCGTTTGGCATGCTGAGGATTTAGGTGTCGGAGTTCAAAACATGGCGCCCCGCCATCGCCAGAGCTCTCGGTTTCAATCGACCCGGAGCAAAAGCAAAAATTGCACTCGCCCTTGCTGGAGACGTAATTGACCCTCAGCGTTATGACTTCTTCCAAAGGTGTTAATTTTTGGAGGCGTTTCTGTTGGAACTTTCCCGGAAAAAATTGAATTTTTCACACGCTTAAACACGGTGGTCTGCCCAATAGGCCTGCCGGACCTTGTGTAGTGGCTGCAGCAACCATTGGATAGAAGCCAGAGGGTCTAATGTTGCACCACCCGTGGGTGCGGTTCTCTTGATTGGCTTCGGGGTAGTTCTAAATTCTTGTGGTTCTCGCTCTCACAAACATGGGTGTTAAAGGTTTGTGCCGAACAAAGTGAAACAGGACCTGGGTTCAACCTTGCCGCTGTTGACATTTCGGGTATGAGAGACCTGTGGTCCAAACTTCAATCTGCTGCACTTGGTGCAGTTCGTTTCTATATGCCCATGGCGGTAACTTTACCCATGATGTGTTGACAAAGTGGGATGCGTCTAATACTTTGCAGTGTCCAAACTGTAATATGCCAGACTCCAAACATCACCGAGTTTTCCAATGCTATGCCTATGTTTTTCGCGCTGAGTTCCCGGCTTGTTTTCGAAGTTGCAGAAATTGCCTGAAGGCGTATGGCGTTTTGGCTTAATACCCCTTTGCACTCAACCTTGGCCGCTTTTCCCGCTTTGCATTCTGCTTCTTTGCAGTTGACGGCGCCCAGCAACAATGACCCGCTGCAGATCTTTGTTGATGGCTCCTGTTTCTGGCCCCAAAACCGAATGCTCTCTGCCGCTGCAGCAGTCTTTGCGATGTGTCCTGCAAAGGTGAGGGTGTCATGCACTCCCTGGTCTTGCCAGGCTGCGAACAATCCAATGACCGTGCGGAGGTGTGTGCTATTCTGCTTGCGCTGCAGCTGACGCTGCGATGCACAGTTTATTCAGATTGCCAATATGCTGTCGATGCTGCCCGTGTCAGAATGGAGTGTCTTCATACCAGACGCAAGGCACCTGCGATGACTCACAGCGATCTTTGGGAAAAAATTGATACTCTACTTGCTGACAGACCACCAGGTTCTGCGGAATTTACCAAGGTCAAAGCCCATGTGAACTCGTCCATTGCGCTGCCGCCTTTCTTGGACCGATGTCGGCATTACAACAAAGCTTGCTGATTCTGCTGCAAAGGTGGCTGTGAAAAACGCTGATGTTTTCTCGATCTTTCAATCAAATTCGTGCGCTGTGCGCTAAGCAAGATGAGCTTCGACATGTCGTTGGCCAATTCCATAGGTTCATCGCGCGATGCGCTGAGCACGAATTCACTAAGAAAGCAAATGTTGCCGTTTCCACACGTTTCTACATGTCTGGTCTAGACGTATCATCGGGATGCTGCTCACACATCGCGTTGATTGACGATGACGCTTTGGACGCTTTGGCGCAGTGTCCATACTGACCTGTGTTTGCTCGTGCTTCAGTTGCATGGACCGAGCAGCTGCAATGGGCCCACAACCACTCACATGCCGACAGCTCCATGACTGAACTGCTTGTCAATTTCATTTTCAGTGCCCGCATGCGGCCCCCCATCAATGTTCACAAATTTACCAACAAGAAGAAGCGACCTTCACATATGTTGCGACAAGATTGTTATCAGGATGTGCCTTTCGAGGCCAACATTCCAGGCTGCCATCGAATGGTTCACTAAACATTTGCAAGTGCAGCTGCTGCCAGGAGAGTGTCGGACCAATTGTCGTAGCTTGTACAGTACATACCCTAGCCGCCCCACAAGAGGTGAGCCGGATCCCCGCGCTCATCTTCAACAAATCTTTGTATAACGTTCGGCAAGGAATTGCAAGTTTGACTTTCACATCAATCCTCCAAATGATTAGTTTTTGTCGGCATGTATGTTAATTCCCATTGTGACATAGTCACGCTATTGCCGGGCTATGATAACTGTACTGGTAGCTCAGACTGCGTAAAGCGTCAAAGTCAAAATGTCCGTCTGTCTGTCTGTCCGTGTTTGTGTGGGCCACAGGTTCCGGTGAGTGAATGGTGTTCTCGGCGAGCCGCCATAGAGGTTCTGTTGTCATTGCAAGCTTGCTTCCTGCGGCCAATCTCTGTCGTGCTCCAAAGTTTAGACATGTTTAGACTCGAACGCCCGTGCCAGACTGACAGTCGATCCGGATCGAGATGAAATTCGCAGCAGGTCACCGACCTGAACGACCATCTTGCTGAACTGCTGGATGCTATTGACGACATGGACGGCAACATTGCACATCGGAGAGTATCATTAGCCTCCTGCACTTGTGACGAACACCCTTGTACCTAGGACCTAGGATCTCATTTCCGAGCGAAGTGACTTTCGCAACCGCCAGACCTTTCTGACACTGACACATGCCTCGACAGCAGAGGTCCGCAGCGATGTGGACGAGAAGGTGCAGTGTCATGCGTGCGACATAATTTTCCGACAAGAGCAGGGCATGGATGGGATGCCGAGTATTCGCACTTGTTTCGCGAAGGATCCGGTCCTCATGGCGAAGCGTGTGCGGCAAAAGTTCGTCAAGTCAGAGCAGCTTCGTGGGAAGAACTTCAAGAAGGGTGCCTCGGTTGACACATCCGCGAGTTGGTAAGAAGAGGAGGGAGAGGACTCGCAAAGTCGGGCTGGTCAGAAGGCAAGCAGCCTTGACCTGCTAACAAAAAGTTGGTTGGCATCCTGCCTCTGCAGCCCGAGCCTAAGCACAGCCGAGGCCAGAAACCACCAGAGGCTTACAACCCATGGGAAGAAATGCGGCGGAAAGAAGTGCCACTTGCTTCAGCAAGCAAGAGCCTTTGTGGTGATGTCGGTGTCGAGAAGTCAGGTCGGGCGGCAGAGTCATCATCAGTGCCCCAAAGCAGCATGTCGCATGCCTTCAATTGCACTTCAAGGATGGCCCGGCGCCTCGAGAAGAAGAGACTCGAGGCAGGGGATGGCAGCATCGAGCATGTGCGCACGTAAACGTATGGATCCAATCTTGCAGGACCATGACAAGATCCAGAGGAAAGAAGCCGAGAAGCCGCTCTGAGAGTGATTGAAAGCCAAGGGCTTTGGTTCACAAAGAGCCTGCAAGGGCGCGTTCAGGGTCTGTTGTTTCGGAATGTGCTCAGCCAGTGCTGAAACATGCGAGATCTCTTGTCGAATCGACACAATAGCAGATGATGTCGTAGACTTCTGCCATCTGTGCAGGGCTGCTCAGCGGAAAGCCTTTGAGGAGGCACCCGCACTTGCATCGTTTCGTGGCTCGATGCAGTCAGTCGACCTCAGTCTCCTGCATGAACACCGGTCCTTCTGCATGTAGCTCCTCGCATCGTAAATACCGTTGCTCAGCCCCACCCGGAAACTTTTAGGGTACTACCGAAGCCACGAGGCCTTAGCTTGAACATGTGCTATCTAAGCCCTTGTGACAGGAGCGGAATGCGCGTGCCGCACGAAAGCAAGCGCAGCATCTCGGTGGAATGCTCGGGGCGCTTGTCAGGGTTGAGGGTTTGGTTCCTGGCATTGGGCTTTGGGGTTTAGGGCCGCTTGTGTCCCTGAAAATCTACTCAACGACAAACAGCCTGAGGCGTCGGCAGAAAGCCGTCTAGAAAGCCCTAGTTCCTTTGTTCGCTGCAGAGCCGCACGTGCCACTATGATCCAGTGTTCAAGGAAATCTCAGCCACCTCCGCCACCGCTGCCTCAACATCTGCAGCGCGTAAAGGAGCAGCGCCTCGGAAAGCAACGGAGTGTATGGTGTCAAGCTACACCTGCCATTGTTACATCGCGGCAGTGGCGATCTAGCCTCCGAAGCTGCTCGCCGGTCTGTTTGCCTGGCTGCCTAGCTGCCCGCCTGCCTACCTGCCCCGGCGAATCGGCAAGTGAGTGCAGGGCCTGGGCCCAAACAGCAAAACAAAACGCCCCGGGCACCCACAGCGTGTTGCTGTTGGTGCGGAGAGGTTTTTTTGTTTTGCTGTTGGTGTGGGGAAAAACGAGCACCCTCCTATCCCGTGTTGTGTATGTGTATACTGTATACTAAGTATGCATGCAATGCATTGTGTGCCAACTGCCAAGGCAGCAACTGGCCAAGGCGTCAACCCGCTGCCCAGACCAATTCAACATGGCTGTTCAGGGCTGTGGCAGGTTTTGCTCTCCAGCGACCAACGAAGAAGCCAGCCGTGGAATATGTCACTGCGCATTACCACCACAGATCAACAAAGACCTTCTACTTGTCGCTTCCTCTTCAAGTTTGAGCGCTTGTGCGCCATGGGCTGTGCACCCGGAAGTCCTGCTGACAGACTTGATGTTGACACTGCTGCTCGTATCCGTCAGACTACCCTCAGCTACAATTCCAATTGAGATCGTTCTAGAAGTCCCTGGCAGGAAAAGAAGCGCATCGAGAAGCTGCGGCGGCGTGCTGCAGAGGCGCAGCCGGTGATTCCAGAGGTTCGTTTGCTCAAGCCAGGTGCTGAGCCCAATCGGGCAAGGAGAGGTGAGTGTAATGACTGCCGCAGTTCAGTACGTCTGAGACCTAGCCTGTGCTGGCTGTGAAGCAGTACACTACACTATACTCGTGCTCGGGGATTGTATGGCGGAGATCGAGCTTTCCAGAGCGATGCGAAGGCAAGTTGGATCTGCTGACAGGAAAACTTAACTGAACGACACATCCGGACAGGAAAAGAAAAGAGACGTCCTGGGTCAAGCTCTCAGCTTCAGGAAAGTGAAGTAAAAGGGGCCATCGGAGGACTTTCAGCGCTATCTGCTATCTGTTCAAAATACCAACCCTACGCAGAACAATGTCTATAATAGGCAGGAATCAGGTCGAGGATCAGTCTGTCGGAACAAGTACATGTTGTGGCTTCATGTGCCGGTTCTCTGGCCTGCCGGAAGCTGGTGTGCTCAGGACATATGTTTTGAATGCTTCGTGGTTCAGGCCATCTTTTGACACCCAAACACCTCATTTGAATTGAGCAAGCATGCAAAATGATTTGCAACAGCTCCCATCTCAACCTTCGCCACTTGCCAGGATATCGGCCGTGGGCCGCTGTCTCACTTTCATGAGAAGAGAGCACAAGCAGCACCTGTCCTACTAGCACAGACATGCCATTTCAGCTATTCGTCCAGCGCAGGCTGGTACACGTACTTAGTAGACGTGGCATTGAATAGGAGAAGCGATCTTGCACGAATTCGTGGATGTGCGGCACAATGGCTTGTGAGCAGCTGACCGGAACTTTGCCGTGTAGACAGCACAAACAGGGGTAAGTAACTGCAGCAAAGCTTGAGCAGCCTTACTGCAAGATGCTGCAAGTCACCGGGTTTTAGTAGGCGGCCCTTCTCGCTATGCCCTCCTCGACGCTGATTTAATCACCCTGTCCTGATACACTCGGGATGTAGATCGAGCTGTATCGAGCTTGTCCGAGTCGTGCGGATGTTGCAAGCAGAAGTCTCCACTTGTGCTTCCTTTAGTCTTGAGCAAAGTCTTTGGAATTTATGGTGGTTGCCACTCCTTACATATGTTCACAGCTCTCAAGTCAAAGTTCTTGGGGTTGGACGCTTAAAGTGTTCCAGGCCTCGCTTAGACTGCTTCGACCCTCACGAGTGCCAGTGATGTGAGCAAACACAGAGTGCCCCGGCCGATGCGTGTCCGTTTCCAGAAGTCGTGTTTGTTTGCCTGGTTAGAACAAGCATTCGCCACCGACAGCGACGAGTGGGTTCCGGAGTCATTTGCAACAGCAGAGATTGCCTCATTAACCCTCAGAACTGCAGGACTCCCGATACGCGCACAACACTTTTTTGAAGCATCTGCGTGGAACCTGCAGTACCCTGAGGGCGAAGATGACGCCGATGCCGAAGGTCAACAGACCTCTCAGCAGTCCATGGCTCAGGGCCTCGTGCATTCAATGTGCTTTGATTTTAATCAGTTGTCACTCGTGGCTGCCCTGCGTCATAGCGTTTGTATGTGGACTCTGACCTTGTGTTTCATAGATGCATACAGAGGCCCGCGTACATACGTACAATACATACAAAACATGCAGGCATGCATACATACAGACATCCGTAGACACATAGACGGACAACAGACAGACAGTCTCTCAGATTGCCAGATAGACAGGTTGATAGATGGATTAGATAGTTGGCTAGGCAGGTAGCAGCTAGCAGCTAGCTAGGTACGTAGAGAGATAGATAGGTACATGTATGCATGCATGCACGCATGCATGCATACATGTACAGACATTCATTGGTATTGACATGGGTACAAACATAGGCATAGACATAGACAGGTAGCTGCCCGTGCTACTTGTTTACTGTTTGTATTCGGTCCGTGTGTCGGTGGTGTGTCAGCTTCTGTAACATGATATTCCTGATTTATTCCTATTTCGTGCAGTTCTGCTTGTGATTGTGGTGGTAAGGCTCTTCAAAACAAACATCGCAGAACATCCTGGGTATGCATGTTCAACCAAGTCCATACACAAAGTTAGTGTGAGATCTGAGAATCATCGGACGAAGCTAAGTTTCGCAACACCTGCCTGACGAGTTTCTGCTCTGCAGCATCTTATATTGGATCAAGCGATCAATGCCTCTGAAGATCTCGGAGGTCAGATGTCTTCTTCACCTCAAGTTTGTACGTGGCCCTTTGCAGTAACAACGAACTACTGTAAACTACTTAGGCTTCGTCAGACCACCCTTATCTATTCGCATCATGCTAACGCTTCGTGCCGTGCTCATCCGGATCAACGCTGGCACGAAGTGGATCGTCTCAGGAGAGGAGCTGCCTTTGAACGTGTCAGCGGGTGCTGCTGTTGGCAAAGGTGAAGGGCTGAAGTACCCTGAGCATACCCAATATGTTCATGCCGACCACACTGACGATAGGTTCCAAACCTCCCGCCAAGCGTCTAACTCCCAGCGCGCCACATTGTCTCAAAGCAGGGGCCGTCTTGGGGGTGCTCCTGTGGCGTCGCCACGACACCACTTGCTGGGCTCTGCTGGGATCGGTGCTTGCGGCCGCCAATTGCAAGCTGTGGAAGACACTTGGAGTCAATCTTTTCATCCTGCCCGGACATCCTCAGAAGCCAGTACTGTGATGACATGCAGTGCGTGGGGTATCGATTGATGTTCATAGAGGACTCTGCCATTGCTGCCAATCAGCGGCAGGCTGTCATGATTTGCCGCAGATTGCTGTGGTTGTTGCTGTGGTCTCAGGATACTCTTGAATCAGTCTCGGCCGACGGGAGCGCCAAAATTGGACCCGGCATAAGTCTCATCAAGGGATCCAGGTGGTGTTGACACTTGATTCCAGAGTCTGACTCGTTTGTGAAGGACCCTGGCATGCCTTCATCGCACGCACAAAGCCTGGGCTGCTCGACTGATATGGGATGTCACCAGTTTGTCGCGAGATCCTCAGCCGAAGCCCTTGAAATCTCCCGTAACAAGTCTGACAAGTCTGCTACAAGTGCTGCAATTCTGCGCAGGATTTCTATCGACTTATGCTGCTCTGGACCTTGTCGTGCCCTTCAGCGACTCTGGGATGCGCTTGTGGCAACCAGGCCTCGGGCGTGTTCCAGGTTTTTTTGCTTCAGGACTTGGAGATGGTCCAGGTGACTCCAATGACAGTGGCAACTGTAGGTGAAAAAGGGATGCAAGTTGCGGCTTGTACCACGCTGATTCTGAGTCGCCACCACCTCCAACCAGGGTTTGTGGCTAAACTTTGCAGCTTCAATTTCATCTCACGACCCGTGGCTGCAGGCTTGAAGACAGGCCTTTGTCAAACCGTCGAGGTGCATCTCGTGTTCTAGCCGGAGCTGGGATCCTAGCAAGCGCGTTGCTCGACCCTGTTTAGTATTTTGGTGCAGGAACACGATAGGCTGTGCAATCTATGCAGGGCGACGAGTTAGATATGTTGAAGTGAAGGCAAGCCCTTGGCTGGGTCTCATTGACTCATTAGTAGCACATGATTAGAGGGGAGATGGGAGGTTTTCAATGTATCTTTCCCATGTTGTGCTGCGAGTTTTGCCGTGAACCTTGCCTAAATCCCTGCCGTATGGCTGGGAGCCAATCTTGCGAACAGTCACGAATGTACGCAGCAAAGGCTGGGCTTCACTTGGCTCCGGGTTACGCTGGGTTTCCACACATCGGCACAGGCCCCTCAGATAAAGAGTGTCAAACAAGTGTCAAAGAGAAGCCCACGGCTACTTAGCTTCATGTTCAGGGCCGGATCGAACCTCGGTTCCCCCTGAGGTGGCCGTTGGATTCGGGCTCGGAGTCGCCAGTGCAGCAGTCTGGCAGTTCCTGTATGGTTCTGCATTTCTTCCGGTCTTGGCGGCCGACACAACTGGAAAACTTCGATTCGGCTTTTACGTGGCCACAGCGATGGCTGCCACCCTGTGGCTGATGCAGCACTTACTGTCAAGGTTGGTTTTTGGTTTTGCTGGCTCCGGTGGTGTGCACACACCAGGCTGTTAGACTATGCACTGCAGGGGGTAAGCAACTCTTTTGCCAAGCTACGAAGGTTTGCCATCAAGGTGCTGCGAGACCGGCACACAGAAAAGAAGCGCTGAGACTCTGAGACCAGCTTGGTTCGTGCAAAGAGATCACCGGCGGCAAGCGCAATGTGTGGTATCACGAAGCTTGACACCGTCTGAAAGCTCGTCTGCTAGCCCTCCGACCGAAAGCAGCTCGTGGTTACCCATGGCCACACAGTGTGGAAAGGCATCCTGCTGACGGGAGCCGAAGCAACGGGAAGTTCAGTGCAGGTGAGGTGAAACTCTGAGAACTCCGCTCGACCGGAAGATGTTGTGAAAAGGCTGCGAAGCTGCGCCCAAGCCAGAAAAAGAGAGCTGAAGGGGAGGCTCAGAGGGCACTCATCACTGAGACTGTCAGCCTTTGCATGCACGCAGCACTCATACAACCATTTAATTTGGGAATTGCTTGTACGAGTTCATGGTGTCTAGGTCCTACTGCGGCTGAAGGACCCACGTGCCGGGCTCGAACAGCAGGGCTTTGGACATGGCTTTTCGGGATTCGACGACAGACACGAACGAGTGCTTCCTCAGGTTGTTTGCGGCCTCCGGTGAGGCATTTGGACCAGGGCCGAGTCGGAACTAGCAGTGCAGGACTATTGGCTGTTCCGCTTGTAGCTTCCAACTGCAGGAGCCAGAGCCGTGCATGTTCCGTGACTGCTTCATGAGACATCGTACATGCCTTCACCAGCGCGTCGTGCACCTGCAGATCAAGCTGGGGCTAACGCACACCAGCATCTCCACCGGCGAAGCCTCTGCACCAGGCCAACCTCTTCAATCGGTTGTGAATGGTTGAAGCAGTTGGAAACATTGCAAAGCTGTGGGGTGCAGTGGCGTGTTTCCCCTTGCTGCCTGAGGCAGTGTACCGCTGCAGCAAGACTACGTGCCGGCTCGATCCTTACGAGAAAGGAGACCTCCCGCCGGACATTTGTCACATGCTGGATGCCATGTAGGCCCTGGGGGATGGGCCCGTGGCGAAGGATCCTTCACCTGGCAAGGTGCTCCGTGCCCTGCAGTCGGTCAGCATGGCTGTGACCCCGCGTTTGCAAGTGGAAGACTGGCCCAGTGGCGGTTTTGCAAAGTCTGCCGCGAAACGCGCAACATCCAATTTGCATGGTCCGGCAGGGTGCAGCGCAGGAGTTCGTCCTCAGCCTTCCCGGTCCGGCACCGGAGGAGGAGGCTCTTGCCTTCCTTGATGTAAGCCGTGAGTAAGCGAAGAGGCCTTCAGGAGTGTGGTCGGGCACGTTCTATTCGTCTAATGTCGCATGTTTTTTCCACGTATCAATCTCTCAGCGGATAGCTGATGTTGTAGTGCACAGTGGAGTTCTTTCCTTTGTCGGTCTAACACTGTCGTCAGGCGTCAGCCATGTTACACACCGTCGACATGGTTAGTGCCGGTTAGCCATGTTAGCAGTGCTTTCAATACTTGCCAATCGCATTTACTTGGGAAGTTACTTTGTCATTGCACATGACCGCATCATACCTGTATCTCATATCGAAGCCGGACTACAACACAGTAGCTGCAGCTGGTGGAACGCCGATACTGTGATCGTGGTTTGAGATCTAAAACCTAAAGCTTGGGGTTTGGCATCTGCCTGTCACCATCCGGTCCAAGCCATACAGCCCTGGATCGTAGTGGACATTCTGCCGTTACGCGCTTGCAGTGTAAATTCGGCGGTTCCTGCCAAGCAGTTGGTTGCCAGAGCCAACGGCTCGGAGCATGTCGGACAGCCAGAAATTGTAACAGTAACAATGCAACAACAGTGTATTCAAAGAGAAGCGCAATATGCCGAAAGCATGACTGGCATCCATGAGGTTTCGTCAGTCTTGACGGAATAGTTACGGCGTGTACATGGGATTGGCTTTTGACTGCTGGCAGCTAGCGTCCGCCGCACATCCTGCAGTTTCATCCACGTTCGGTCTTGGCAGAAGTTCTAGCATCTGTACGGCAATCACTTGTTCCTGCTGATGTGCGTTTCGCAGGGTGATCTGTGATTTGCCCGCTGTAAGACAGTGTACGCATGTGTATGCTGTAGACTCTGCAGAACCTCGCTGTCTGACTGAGTTTTCTGGCACGGGAGGCAGTCGATTGCACTGCGCTTCTAGAGGACACTGGGGGTCTGCTGTGATGCGCACCTGGGGAGTCCTAAGTCGATGATTTTCTTCTGAGGATGTGGACATCATGTGGAAGAAGTCGCCGGCTGAGCAGTCGAACTTCTGCCTGTGCATCGTTGTGCTTCAGAAGTGCCCCCAGACCAGAAGACGCACTAGCAGTAATTAGTAAGTATATAGTCTGACATCATGAAGATGCAGGTGCTGGGTGTTAATGGTATGGCGCTCTTTCGTCATCGCTTGTCATTTCCCAGTGCTGTTGTCAAAGGCTCCTGGTGAAGCGGCAAGGAGCTAGCGCCAACATGGGGGCTCTTTTTAATGCCCGGCGGTTGAAGGCACGCAAGGGTTTCGGGACTGGCCTGCACAGAGTGCGAAAACGCAGTTGCAAATCGGGTCGATTGTAGGACACCAGCTACAGATTCTCCGTAAGACCACGGGAAGTGATTGAAATGCCAGGCTTCATGTAGATTCCTCGCCTTCGACAGGACGAGGTGGAGGAGGCTTCGAAGTCCACCATCGACACGCAGCAAAAGAAGGCCAGTGCAGCATTGAATATAGGTGGACTCTTGCTTGCAGCATCGGCTTCGGCAGAATACCTGCAAGTTGCAGTGAAAGTCCTCGGGAGGCCATGGCTGCCGGGAAGGTGGGCGGTACACGACGTGTTCTCGATAGTCCTAGAGTCCTTGTGCTGAAGAGGAACGACTAGTCTCAGTTGCCGTTTATGTTCTCTCAAAGCGCAAGCGGGCATGGGATGCTCTCGGGTGGTTGGCTTTTTCCCATATTGGAGGTTGCCAACAAAGTGCATGCTGTGGATGTGGCGCCCTCAGCCTGGCCTCTGAGAGGCAGTCATCATATAATCCTCACTGTCCAGCCGAGTGTAGTCGACCCAAACTCAGCCGCCACGGTGCCTTGAGGATGCTTGCCTGGCTTTGGAGAAGAAGGTGATTGCTGCTTGCGAATTATTCGATCACGTGGTCAGTCCTTGGCAGCACCGCATGTCGGCGCCAAAGATGGCTAACCTTGTTGCAGGCGGTCAAGAACATGGGCGTGGCAAACGTTTGGAGGCACTTGGGGTATGCAGGAACTTTCCATTTAATTCCGTGCTCTGACAAGCCAGTTCGAGTTGCAGTTGTGTTCAGCCCAGCTGTTGCAGACGGAATGACCTGGCTGTCCGCAGCGGTGGCAATGGTCTTTGCGAGATCATGGTCCCACACGTTAAAGGTCGGGCGCCTAGCTCAGTGCCAGGTGAAAGCTGGTATCGTTTTAATTTGTGGATGCTGGAGGCTAGATGAGCATAATCCCCGGTTTGGACACCTAGCGCCGGGAAAAACCACTAGGAAGCCTTGTGTGACTTGAATTCGTCCGTGTTTCAGTTCTGTGGGCTCAGCTTGAAGCTTTTCGCCCGAAGAACCTGTAGAACGTATGCGATGAATGCGGCAGAATGGCCGTGCACTCCGAAAGCATGCAGCGGGGCGAGCCTAGAGCTGCGAGGGGTTGCAAATGCTGACTTTGAACACCGCATGCTTTCATTCCGCACGTCCGAGGCGAGATCGAGGTCCGCATGTGCGTGACCGGTGCCAACCTCTCCGTCGAGCGCGGGTCCCTCATCCCGCCACGGTCCCGGTGATCTCTTCCTAAGCATCAGCTATTATGGCATTTGCTCATAATCGTTTGAGATGGGATGCCCGGTCAGCGACGACCAAACCTCGCATGCAGCCCTTCCCATGCAAAGACATTAAAGCGAAGCCAGCTCCGAGAACGTGGCAAGGATGACTCGCATGCAAATGGAGGAGCTGCGGAAGCTTCTGGCAGAGCCGATAGCTCAGGCTTCCGAGCTTGCAGAGATGGAACAAGGCAACCTAGCATGTGCTGTATCTAGAATCCATATTTGGCATCCGTGCCGCAGCTTTGGTCCGTGGTTGCGACAGAGCCGCAGGATGCAGCAGGCAATAACAGACCGTTCGAAGGTGAACAGTTGCAGAAGGGTTGTCGGGTAGGCTTGAGTGCAGTGCAGTCCTTGACCTCGTGCCTCGGGCTGAGGGTCGAGTCCGCAAAATCTGATCAGATACGTCACGCCCTTAGTGCCCGTTGTTTCGGACCTAATCGTATGTTTGACTCACGAGTCCGTGAGAGAGCATCTCTGAAAGTACAGCCGGGCGTCATCGAGCCATGCCTGGCATATGGATGAAATAGATTCCGAGGCTTGGAGAGTGCGGTATCGCAATGCAGCAGGGATCTGAAGCAAAAGCGCGGCCCTCTGATCTGAACCTTCCCGAGTGCCCCAGCGCTTCTGATCTCGAAGAGCTTCAAGTTGTTGTCCGACGCGGTTTCGTGCGGGATATGCTCATGTCGTCAGTTTTTTTCTAGCCTTGTCCATGAAGTCGGAAGTCGTTCGCATAGTCGCCGTATGTCGTCGTTAATCTGAGTTTCAAGTGCGAGTGCTAAAAAATGTCGTCGTTAATGCGGTTACTGATGCCAGCGGGACCTCCTCACGTGACTTCATGTCCGGCTGTGCGGGTTTCGAGGCATTTTTAGCCCATTTAATTGCTTTCCGCTGCACCTCGCTGCCGCTGCGTCACGATGAACTCGGTCAGGACAGTTGGGACGCTTGATTTGGCGCATGCTTTGGTGATCCTGCTGATCTGCAAAGAAGCGGTGTGCAAAATGCTCTAGGACGTAGTAAGTGAGGGCTGCATGAGCTGCTCTCATTCCTGCCCGCAGGATTTTCCTGGCGATGGCCACCTGCGCCGTCGGTACCGGGGCCAGCAGCGCATGTGCCGACCATCTCGGTTCTCCGCTCATTTACGAAGCGCCAGCAGCCTCTCTCTATGCTTCCGCAATCACCTAAAGGTTGTGCTCACCTATCTGGCGACTGCTGTCCACCAGGCGCAGTTCCAAAGTGCTAAAGCAAAGTCATCACGGACTGGTCTTGCTGTCCACAAGAAGCTTCCCCGGCTTGGTGCAACAGCTTGGCTCGCCTCAACGCCGAAACTGAGAGGTGGTCCACAGATGGACTGCTGCAGCAACAATACTGCTCTGCGACGGCTCGGAGGCTGGGCGGCTGACACTGGCTGATTCGGGGTGCCCTCGCAACAGTCCTTCAAGTCACCGTCTCATCCCCCGCTGGGAGGGTGCGTGTTGAATGTGGATACGAGCACTGCAGTCATTATAAAACACAAACGCATAGTGGAGCGTGACGAGAATTCACTCTTGGTTGAGATTGTGGATCATGTGCGGTGATACTAGTTCATACAAGGAAGGTCTTTAGCTTCGGTGAGTTAAACAAAGGATCAAGGCTTTCGCACGCTGTTTGTCGTCGTCATCGTTTTCACCATATTTTTCACCACAGCAGCAGCTGCGGTGGTGGTGGTGGTGCTGCTGCTGCAGTAGATGTGCAGTTTGGTGCAAAAGCTTCAGGCACGGATACAGGTCGAGCACTCAAACAGACGGGATCAGAAGGTTTTGAATGTTTTGAGGATGCTGCCTTCGCTGGGACCGGAATGGCTTGGCCAGGCCCCTACATCAACAACTACGATGGCCAAAACCCACTGGGCATTCAGCCCAATGGCCAGAGAGCCTTTTCTCAATAGCTCATGATGTTGAAGATGACTGCTTCCTCCACGCTGATCCCTGAGCAAGCGCAGCTTTTGTAGGTAGGCGAACCCAGGACTTTGCTAAACAACACGTGAGCAAGAAGCTCAGGAAGCCAGAATTATTTTCTGATGATCGGTGACTGGGGACGTGCTGCCTCTCCTGGCCCATGTCAGCGAGCAGTGGCTGACCACTTGTAGCTTGCCAAGAATCAAGCGCAGATTCAGGCCGCTCGCAGTTTGGTAAGCTGCAGCTTTCACTTCCGTGCTGAAATTGTAAAACCGCAGGCTACGCAAGAAACTACGGAGCAGTTGTGTTATGATTAGTGAGTCTTTGTCGGGTGCAGTGAGGAAGGCGTACGTTTCTCGCCAGCAGCAGCAGGGGAAGAAGTTGCGGCTTGGCATGCTGTCATGCTTTTGCAAGAAAGCAAGTGCAAGCGATCAGAAACGAAGAGACCTTGTCAGCCAAGGCTCTTCATCGCATCCGTCGGCGACAACTTTTACTGGAGTGGAGTGACGCCAGGACAGGTTTGCCGACGCTTGTGGACAGCAGACAAATCTTTGCTTCTCTTGCGCTTCACTTGCGCGTGTAGTGCACTTGAAGGCAGCTGTGGTTGGAAGCTCGCATGTTCTTTCCAGGCGCTTGGCAAGCGTCCTGGGCATCCCTCTATGGTCCCAACGACCCGGGCAGCCCCTTGTACCAGGTGTCCCAGAAAGATTGACTTGCGAATGAGTTTGTGGCACAATTTTCCTGAGCGGACAGGTGCCGTGGCTCTCTGTTCTCGGGAATCACGACCTGGGAAACGACGATCCATATGCAGCCTGTGCTGATCAAATGCAGGCCCAGCCAAGTGAGAGAAGCTGTCCTTTCCGATCGAATTCTGAGTGTCGACGTCGGGAGCTTACAGAAGATGTTGCATGCTGTGCTGGCTGGCAAGCGCACAGGCTCCCCTTGCAACCGTCAACGGCCAGCGATATGGCTGCGAACAGTTCAACGTGGACAAGACACTTGAATGTAAATGCGGACGTCGCGCCTTGTTGCCCCTGTTCCAAGTTTATGCGGCTGGATAGATCAGGAACCCCAACCGGCCCGGCAACACAAAACTGTACTGGCAGCTCGGCACTTTGACTTGGCCGCAAGTATCAAATTCCCCCGTCTCCACAATGCACAGGCTGCCTGACTACAACTACCACTACGAGATTCCAGAAGCAGACCTGGAAGTGATCGCCCCTTTCTTAGTTTCTGGAAATGAAGCCATACAGGTGATGCTTGTTTTGCCGCTCTCTTCATGCTGTTACATAAGGCGGCTGAGGCTGTTTTTCAGTATATGAGTGACTTGTACGTGCAATCGTCGAAGCTACTCAGTCGGTGAGGCCATTGACACGAACCAAGTTGAGACTGGGCAGCATGCGAGACTTCTGGCATATTCGCGCGCATCAGTGCATCCTACATACGCCCCGTTGCCTATTTGTCCTTCCCACAGTGACAGCAGGACATCGAGGGCCTTGGAGGTGACGCAGGAGGACTTTGCTGTCGTCTGAATTGGATTGTTTGAAAGGTACAGAAGGTTCCCCAATAACTTAGACTAGAGCTTTACTTGTACGTCCCCTCAATAAAGACATGGAAGTGCACGGGCTTGGAGCTCAGAGTGTTTGTGCTCGTAAGCACGCATCGTGTTCACAGAACATGATGCCTGTGGCAGGAGCCTGGAAGATGGGAAATGTTTGTGGAGGTGAAGGAAACATGAGGTGCTTCGGCTGGAATGGAAACAGTTACCGGATCTTCTTGGCTCAGTTGTGACTTTCTAGCCATAGGAACTTCCTGCAGAGGGTCAACCAGGCTGGCCAAGTGCCTCGACTGCCTTGGTACTTTGACATACATTGCCATGCTGCGACGCTCAGTCCACCATTCTGAATATGTCAGCGTTGTTTTATGCAGCCCTGCTGCCTTCTCTCATCTCCGCATGAGACTTGAACCATAATTCCAAACGCTTCGCGTCGTCCGCATCGGCCCGGTCGCAGAGGCAGACAGGAAGGAAGGGGTTGTGTCGGACTGTGGACTACGGACATGTGAAAGGGCGCAAAGTTTCAAAGGTGCCTTGAGGCTGCTCAGCGAGTTCATGGGCAGACTCCAAGTGGTAGGGTTTGCTGAGGGAGAGGAGGGCTGCGGGACCTCTTGACAATTACTCGGCACCAGCCGCTCTTGTCCTATTGTAGATCCAGGTGCCAACAAGAGGCACCCCGGAAGATGCAGGAAGCTATCACATGGAACTTCTGCAAGCCCGGAATGGAATCTCAGGAACTTCTCCGACAGCGTGCGGCGCAGGGCACAGCCAAGACAGTCTTGACCCTGTGACTGGTAAGTGTTGTGGGGTTTAAGGGCTTCATCGGGTTGAAGACACCGGCAGCACTGCAAGTTTATTCGCTGGCTCCATGTCAAGCCGGAATCATGAATGCGTTGGTCTTCGTGCGCTCAGGATCATGCAGCACTACCCGGGGCAGTGCCAAAAGGACAGGATTGAGCATGAAACTGCAGTGACGGCGACAGCTTGCCTGCCCGGCCTGTGCATGCAGGCACGAGCGTTTCTGTGTGCGTGTCTATCTGTCTGTCTGCTTGCCTGCCTGTCTGTGCGTGCGTCTGGTTATGTCTTTCTGCCTGTATGTCTGCTGCACGAGTCGCGACACGCAAAATCTCAGCGATTTGTCAGGACATCTTTCTGTCAGCTTTGCGGCCGGGTCGTCAGGCACAACATGCAATCGCCCTGCTGTCTAGAAAAGCTTGTCGATGTCAGGGGCCGAAGAGGGATTGGCCTTTAGAATATGGGATTGGGCAGGGTTCTGGCATGGTTGTTGGCACCTTTCAGTTCGGCGAGGTGAACGTCATCTGCGCATACGGGCACGACCATTCGCAACGTTGTGATGGGACCGTGCCTCGACTCCATCCTGTGGTCCTGTGACGTTGCTCTGGTGTCTCTGACAGTCCTCTCGTTGCTTCCTCATCCGTCCGCGATATCGGTTCTTCCTTAGAAGAATCGACGTGATGAGTTCAGCTTTGGGCAGGCACGACGCACGAGGTCATTCGTTTGCGTACTCACGTGGACCCTCATGTAACTTCCCAGTCCACCCAATAGAAAACAATATCTGGCTAAGGATCTGGGCATATAGTACACAGAGATACAAAGAGCACATTTGTCTAAGTGTGGCTGTCTAAGTTTGTCTAGCTATGCATCAATCGCAGATGGACTGGCTGTCGCAATAACTGGTGGCACCGTGGGCAGATGTTTTTTTATTTTTATTTTTATTTTTTTATTTTTTGTGCACGCGTGCTTCACTGGAGGATCTCGTGGCTTTGTTTCAACATTTCGTGGTACCCTCGTGTTGCATGCTCCAAAAAGACTGAGATGGCTGAAGTGAAGAGCACTCTGGCCGAGGACAACAACGGCCAGTGCAACATGATCCTGACCGGCGGAGGAGGTGGCTGCTGCCCGGGGGTCGTCAGCCGTGCTGGCTTCTTGGCCTGGAGCTTTTGCTGTGGCTCTTGAAGTCTTGAAGTGGGGTTGAATGTAGCGGAGTACCGCGCTTGGGTCCGGTACGCATCACCGCGTGTGTCACGAAGACATTCGTTTATAGAAGACGGCTTGTTGAACGTCGTTGAACTGTCCTCATCTTGAGAGCTTCTAGGCTTTGCAGCGGTCGGCTTAACCGATGATGGAGGACGGCCAGGGCTTCTGCTGAATTTCCCGCCTTTGCCGATACAACCCATTGCAGCAAGAGGCAGTCGTGGAAGACCACATCATGTGGTAGGGAAATGTCATTTTGCAAGGGACGCAAGTTGTGGAAGCAGAAAGAAAGGGAGTTCTAATGTGTCCTTCCCGTGTCTTTGTCAGCACGGATGTCCAAGAAGGGGGCAGGAATGGCCGCTCCTTGCAAGGATATGTGTCTGACGTGCAGTCGGGCGACGTGACTGTGCCAGATGGAACATGCCATTTGGCCCTGCCAGCTAAAGGTTTCAAGCGCCAGCAGGCATGGAGTGTCTAACCTATGTTGGTCTGCAGTGTGTTGGCAACCTGTGCCTAGCTTCTGCAGCCAGCGAATAGCAAGCTTTGCTTCTTGAGGCTAAGCAAGCTTTGCAATCTGCATTGCTGCAAATTGAAGTCCAGGCTACTTTCGCCGACTCACTTTATCCGATTATGTTTGATTTGACTCGCCGACTCGGCGCAGCAGGCTCGCTGTTGTCGAACAAGGTCGAAAACACATGTACCAACACCGCCCTGACACGTGCTGTACAAAGCGGACATGGACACCTGATCCTTAGACCCCAGACTATTATAGAGATCGTCTTGCCTTCACATGCGCACGCCGGTGATCTTCAGTGCAACTGGGAAGGGTTGTCCGCATTCCAGCTTTCACAGCGCTAGTCCGTCCTCGCCGCCTGAACGTAGCCTGTCAGGCGATCTGCATCTCTACGCCATCCTCGAAAGGAATCGCAGCGTGCAATTCATTTGGCACTCTGCGATCTAAAACCATTCGTGCACCCTCGAGACACGGAGTCACAAAATGACACGGAGACCACAGCACCGTGGCGCATTAAGCAGTGCCCGCATGGGCCTAGTATGCCAGTGCCTGTTTCCAGACTTGCTATTAAACTGACTGCTCCTCACAGCCAGTGCCCGAACCAATCCGTGTCGCGAGCTGTTTTGAATGGTCATGCAGATGCCTCGTGCCAATTTTCCAGCATACTGGACAGTGCAGTCGACGACCCGGCTCTGACTTGAACCGACTCTAGGACTCTAGGTGTAGCTGAGGTTTGAGACATCTGGGAGCCAAAACAATTCACCGAGTTGTCCTCCTCCCGGCACTCTCCCAAAGTGTTCCTAAGCACTGGGCATGGCATGGCTGTGCCGTGCTCTCCAATTTTGTGCCTTTTATTGGCGAAGAGGCTTGATCACTTCAAGCAATACCCACTCAGCACTTTGTGCTGGATGAGGGCCGACCCCTGTGGGCCCTCTCAATTCCAATTCGATGCTTTGTTCAGTTTTTGGAGGCATGACTGGCCACAGCCTCCGGCGCCACTTCCGGACAAGCTCGCAGAAACGTGGCTAGCTCCCCCTTCTCCGAGGGCAGGCGTCAGTCGTCTGCCATGGAAGCGAGTTGGGCGTTCATCTGCGTGCGCTCAGATGAAGCCTCGCAAATCTCTGTACAGCGGGCACTCTATAGAAGTATGTGTTTGTAAATTGGGTCGGCGAGATGCAATCACCTCTCTTGGCCTGTTCCTGGCTGCTCCAGATTGGGGACGAAGGATTTAGCCAAGATGATGCTGCAAAGCCATGCCGCGCTTGACAAGGGCCCGGCTGATGCAGATTGGTGTCATGGCAAGTGTTCTCCAATTGTTATTAAGGGGGTGTTTGGCGACCTTTGGGGTTCGTGAGATCTTCAGCATACCAAGCGCAAAGATGCGGCCTTGCGCATCCGCGGACCCGTTTGATGCTATATCTGGTTGCTAGCGTAGCTGCCGCGGCAGTCAGCAACCGTAATTTTATGGGGGTGCACCGACTCTCCCATTTTGACCTTGGATTCCTTGAGCGGTCTTGAATGACCCCTTCCGCGTGAGTGGCGTGGGAATTTCACCAGATCCCGAGTAAATTAATTTTTGTGGTGAAATCCTCAGCCATTCAGCTTTCAAGGAAAATCCTCCCAGGATGCCAGGACTCTGAAAATCACCGATCCTGGCACAAGAGCAGCAGGAAGCTCGTCTCGAAACAGATGGCGTGTTTGTGTCCCAGGGCAGGCGCCATTGATGCCACTGCGACCATGTGACTAGCGTGACTAGCAGCTGCATGCGTTTATGCTTCCTTCGTGAAGAGGGCGGTGCCGTATCATGCTGTACCCTGTGCTTCGCCCACCGACGGCCAGAGCTTCAACCTGGGTCTCTCCTGCTTGTTTTCCATGCAGTGACATCTCGGTCCATTGCAATGAAAGCCACACTCTGGTTTCTGTTACTCGATCTTCTTCGCTTAAGACGATGTTTTACGCTGTCGAGGTTGTTGGAGTCAGTGTCTGTGTCCAGGGTGATCAGGCATTGCGAGGCTTTCTGGAGACATGCGTGTGGCAGAATGCAGCGAGAGCACTGAGCACTGCACCTCAAGGAAAACTGGAATGGATTTCTTTCCTGCTGGTTGTTCGTTGTTCTTCGCGAAGAACCGTGGCCGTCAGTCGAAACCACACTGGAATACACCATTCGGGGAACCATGCCCTGTCCCTGAGTCCATTGCTTCAAAAAGAAAGCCCTGTCGCAGCGCGGTACGTGTCGCTTGCTGGGACTGCTGAGGCACCAAAAGCTGATCGATCAGATAGAGAAGGAACTGGAGGAGCTGGAGCTTCGTGGTACCAACTGCGCACGTGCGCATAGGGAGCGGGCTTCCCTGCTCACCCGTGCTTCTTAGAGGATGTTCTTCTGTCTAAGCCTAAGCTCTAGATTCGTGATGTCCTTGGAACGGTGAGAAAGTCACACACTGCTGTCAAGGAGGGGGGAAGATAAATTCATGGGAGTGCTGGTCTTTTGGATTTGTTTCTGTTCGCAAGGTTTGTGCCAGTTCTGTCACACAGTACTTAGTTCAGAACTCGAGGAGGCATAAGCTGCGTCGTAGTAACAAGCCCCGTAAGCCCAAACCGTGAAGAGCCGTCAAGAGCTTCGCATGGCTGCGCTCACCACTCCCCTGGCGCCGCCACCGCCGGCATCGGCATGCCACGATGCTTCCCCGCCGCCCGTCCCCCTTACGTCATGGCTGGCTGTGCTGCTATTGGCTTCTCACGCCTTTCAATCTCCAAACCCCAATTAAAGTTGCATGATCGCCTGTGTGTCTGCACTCAGGATTCCGGTCGCTGTCTACCAGGCCTGGATAGTGGCTGCAATGGTTGTGCTGCGAGTCTTCCGGAGCGGTAGGCATGGAACTGTAGAGCTTGAGCAACACGACATGATGTCCATGCTTATCCAGATTTTGGAACCTAGTATAGGGCGTTGTCATCAGAGGGCCGGAGCTCAGTACGTAGGTCTTGTGGTTTCGCATAGATCTGAAGCGAAGCAGTCAGTGGTCCTTGGAATCCAAGCTAGGATAGCCCAGACCAGCCGCTGAGGCCGCAGACCTCCAGGAGCTGTGCGAATTCGAGCCGTGACTTTGGCACTCTTCCCTGCGCAGAAGCTTGTCGGTGTAGCCGCAAATGGCGCAAGCATACGCAAGCCGTAAAGGAGGGCATCGGCCACCGGCTTGAGCGTCAGAGCGCTGAGGGAGCCATGTGCACCAGGAGCTGCAGCGCCACGCGAAAGAGCTGGCCAGACCTGCCAGGGCAGCCCTGCCACTGATGGCGCCCACACGGGCACAGGGAATCTCTCACCACTGCACTGTATTCAGCCAACCCGAGACAGGATCAACAAAGCGGTGCTTGTCTAGCTTGCCGTGCATTACGTGCAGTTGGACATTGCAGGGCAAAACAATTACCAGGGAAGGACTGCTGCACATCTGCCTGCGGTGCGTGTGAGCTTTGCAACTAGACAGCCCGAAAGTCCCCTTCACTCTTACTAGTACCATCCAGCCCGGCTTGGTTGCGGCAAGGTGCTGAGCGCCGGCAGAACTCAGTTGGACCAACGTTGCATTCTGGCTAAAAACCGGGATACGTGGGACTTAGGGTGGGGCTAAGGGTATGCGTGGAAGATGCTGACCGGCTGGTAATCGCAGGAGTAAATGTGCGCTCTGGCACAGTGGCAGTACTCAAGTTGGTCTCTTTTTCTGAAAAAATGCTAGCTGCTTGATCCTGCAGGTCTGCTGATGAATCCACGTCATTCTTCGGGACTACGCAGTGTTTTCGCGGAGTGGCTGAGGGCATTGACAGAAGATGGGCCACTCGTCTGCCAGTCGATGCAAGTCACGGTAAGGCATTTTTTCCTTGCTTTGTCATGAGTTACCGTTGCTGTTTTTGCGCTGTTGCTGGCCAGGACAGTTTCCATCCGGGCTCTTTGGGGTGCCACTGCAGACGTCAATGGCGCCCTTCGCCAGCTGCCAGCGCCCGACAGAGGTGCAACAAATACATCCATGCGATTTCGAACCATTCTCATTGGAACACAGACATGAACGGAGCGAAGCTCATCCAATAGGGAAGTGCAAGACGTCAACTCGATCAAGGTTAAACTCAAGATAGCATCTCGTTCTGTCCTCATGCATGCAGACTCAGCACGTGCTGCTCCCGCTCCCCCCGACCTTCGGATTCGTCCTGAAGTGATGTAGTTCTTGTGCCAACCTCGCATGCCGGAAGAGGCTTAACAAGCTTCAATGACCCGGCGACAGGTTTTGTGTTCGCTTCGTCTCGCTCCGCAGGTCGCCCTGGTTGATTCAGGGCTCAGCCACGGTCAGCCGCTAGAGCACATGGGCTCCACTCCGTGCAACAGTTACTTTAGACACGAGAAAACAGAGGCTTGGAGCTCCAAGACGGCTCAGTTTCGGAAGCTTCTGAAAGCATCGACGAATGAGTTAATGGGACCACTCGGAGCCAACAGTTGATCGAAGGCGGCCCAGATACTATGGACCCTGACGAGATTGTGAAGGCCCGGCGTGAGGTTCAATGACCAGTATAGAATCATAAAAAGCCTGTAGGCATACTTCAAGCCGTTTGCTTACCTCACAACCAGGTTCATACATCCGCCGACGTGCAGAACAGGGGTTGTGCATGAGGCCCACGCCAAGGAAGCAAGCGAATCGATGTTTAATGCTAATATGACATTAACATGGCATTGTAAGGTATGCGAGGTACCAACATGCAGTTCAAGCTGAAAAGCTCAGGCTGCCGAGGCCTTGGTGTCTGGCGTGGGGGAACCGCAGCCGTCCTTCGTGGCGATCGGCCTGGAGCTGGGCCACTGGCAACAAGCGGCGAGGAGCGGAAGCGGAACCTTCGCGAGCTCGGCGCGCTGCCCAGAGCTGGTCCAAAATAAAAACAAAGGCAGTGCTTTTTCTTTTCCCCTCTCTCTCGCTCTCTATCAGACTCAGGCGATCTGGCTCGATCTGGGACGGGACGAGCTACTGGGAGAAGGATGGAGGGAGTGACATGATCCGTTCAGCTGAGGCTAGCGCCAGAGAACAGCCGAGTGAAATTTTGACGAGACTGATGAAGACACATTTTGCCGGAGGAAGGGTCGCCAGAAGAAGGCAGAGAAGAAGTGCAGCTTTGACAGGCTCCTGGCTTCAGTGATCTCTTGTTGCATGCAGCAGGACATGGCTTGACAGCGGTGAAGGCTCCTTACATGCAACAGTTGGACAATTGGAAGCCTTTCCAGGGAACGGGGCATGCGCAAGATCCAGCCATGCAATTTTGCAAGCTTGAATCCTGGGAAGCCAAGGAGGCGCTCCGCGGTGAGCAGGCCATCGCCCCTCAACCACTGCTGCATCTTGGAAGCGATTCGCAGAGCTCGGCCCTTCTTGAGGGCAGTGCTTGCCGCGAAGGAGTCACCGACATCGAACTTGCACATGTCCGCTCTGCCGAGGCAATTACTGCGACCGGGGTGGCTCGGACAGCGGCATGTCTCACCGTGCCTATTAGTGCACAGGGTGGAGAGTACTGCTGTACATCTGCAGACCTTAACGGATTCAATCAGCTGAATTTGGCTTTCTTGTGCTTTGTTTCTTTGATATTCAGTCGCATGCTTTTTTTTTTTTGCATCTGTGCTGGATAGGCTCTGGATAGGTTTCTCTAGCCTGGGTCTGGACGGCCGATATAATTGTAGCTGTTCTGTGCCCGTGCCGTGTGCTGCATCGTTTGGCTGGCTAGTGTAGCTGCTTGCCTGCCTTGTCAGCCTGTCGATTACATTCATATGTTGATGTTGTTGTTGTTGTTGTTGCTGCTGCTGCTGCTGCAAGTCTGCTCGCAGTGGCTGCTGGCATGAGCATACATTCTCGAGTGTGCATGCACGTGCCTGTCTGTGTGGCTTGTGTTTGTGTGAAGGTATGCATGTATGCATGCAATGCAATCATGTATAATCTATAATGTGTGTAAGGCGAGTGCGGCTATGTGCTGAATGCATTTGTACAGAACATGACAGGCATGAGGTATATCTGCTGCAAGCAGAGGAAGCGACAGACAGAGAGAGACAGGGGGGGCGGGGGAAAGGCTCACTCCCGACTGCGGAAGGGGTCACAGACTTGTCGCGAACTTTGGTGCGGCGGGGTACAGTAGGCTTGTGACCGGCCGGTCGGCCGGAAAGGGGGTTGCCGGAAAATAACTCAAATCCTGCAATGGAGTCGATATGTGGATTTCGGGAAAGTTGCGGGGATAGTTGCCGAAGGAGTTGAAAAAAGTTGCCATAGTTCAACAAAAAGTCGATGGAGGGGTTGGGGGGAGGGAGGGTGGGAAGGCTACTTGTTGTCAGCGTTTTTGCTCTCATTTTTTCAACAAGTTTTTCAACTTTTTCAACTTTTGCCTAGGGAAAAGCTGGATCCCTCCTGCTCCCTCCCCCTCCCCCTCCCGCTTCCTGGAGCGTGGCAGTGGGGAGATTGGGGAGTCGGGAAGAGTCAAGTCTCACGCCGACCAACCGGACACGAACAACGGCGTAGAGCTGACACACAGGGGAAGGGGGGCGCGCACTCCAGTAGCAGTGCCTGGAAGACCCTTGGACGACCTGTGTGTGGCCTGCGAGGTTTTCCATGGTTACAGTGTTAGCAGGGGTGTTCCTTGGGGAGTTGGGCACAGGCGCACACAGGGGAACAAGACCATCTTCAAGCCCGGAAGGGGCCTCTCAGTCGTACCGATGCGAACTGTGGGGGCAGGAGCAGCTCCACCCTGCCGGTTCACCATCAAAGTTGACGGCGAGACAATGGCAAACTTTTACCAGTCCGGGGAGATCACCCGGAGGACGGGCAATGGGACCGATGACATTGGTGTGGAGGCTGTGCCGGGAGCAAAGCAAAGCCGGTTACAGGAGCTTTAGACAGGACAAGCGTCGACAGGGCGATCGGGAGCCCCATCGCGAGAGGGCAAAAAGAAGCGGTGAGCCACACGGAGAAAAAGTGAGCGCAGTGAGCGCGGCTAGATAGGGGTAGTTGCGTTCTTTTTCAGTTTTCGTAATTCGTCCCCTGCCTTTTTCTTCCACCCGATAAGCGGGGGACCCTTTTGCGGGGACCCCAGCTGTGAACGGATTTTTATCCGCCTTCTCTCTAAAGAGAAACTTTCTGAAGACCATACCTCTTCGGTGGCCTGGCGAAAGAAAAGTTTCTGGGAGTACCTGGATGACCCGTGTGATCCCTGATCAGGTTGCCATGGTAAGGGTTTAGGAGGGGTGTCTGTTGGGGGATGGGGTTTACACGCGCATGCGGGGGAACAGGATCACTCCCAGGCCCGGAAACCGTGGGTAGGCCCACGGGCCAGGGGGCTTCGGCCTCCATGCCCCAAGCAAGCAAGCAAGAGAGAGAGAGAGAGAGCCCAAACAGTTGTGCGAAAGGGGGCCTCATCTTGCATGGCAGTCTTACATCAGACGACGGTGGACAGGGCGCGCCCGCGCGCGGAGTGGGTAGGGTTACCTGCCTGCTCTTGTCTGTGATGAAGCCCAAGCAAGCAAGCCAGCAAGCCAGTCAGCCAGCCAGAGCCAGCCAGAGCCAGCCAGCCAGCCATGGTTGAGGTAACGAGGTAATGAGCTCGGAACGAGGGGGGCGACAAGTGATTAAGAGTGCTTCATTGTAGCACTGGTTGTTTTCCGGGACCGCGTCAACCTTTTCCCGATTAGGCAACTGAGTCGGGGGTGAGGGGTGGTGGCGAGGTCGCTCCTCCTCCCTTATCCCTTACACGAAAAACAGACAGAACCGCCAATCTGGCCAATGTCTTGATTTAGGCATAGGTACCGATAGCTTCCGCAGCATGCGTTGCGAGGCTGTGTGGTGACCGCGTGATGTGCGTCGCTGTTTGTGGCTCGCCGGAGGACCCTGTCACAGGCGTGCACAGGGCAAGCCGGTTGGTTTGGGTTAATCACGCTGCGCATTCAATGTGCATGTCGACTGAATGTCTGTGGACATCTCCATGCTTGAGCTGCACTCGAAGGTTGACTTGGTGGTCAAAGGGAGAAACAAATTAGTTGTGAACGGAGATGTCGCAAGAACCTCCTGTGCAGTTGCGGCTGGTGAGTTTGCCGGCCTGCTAGCAGCGTCACCACCGGCCAGACCGATGCGCAGCTGCTAAGCGATGAATCATGATGGTTCAATGGGCTGTCGGTTTCAACCATATGTATTATTTGAACTAGACGCATTGGGTAGAGCGGACGGATTCTGAAGCCCGTGCTTTTGGACACTTCTGTGAACATAAGTTGCAGGAACGAGTTTCGGGCTTCCGGGCGATGGAGCCATGCTTGGAGGTTGCGGTTCATGACGCGGAAGCGGCAAGCCCAAGCTCCGGCCTCCTGAGCCACGAAGCCACCTACATCCACTTACGAGTGCCCTAGCGGCTCTAGCCCCCTTCTGTCGCAAGCCGTGGGCTCAGGTCTGGAAGTGACGGCTTTGCGTGAGGGTTTCGCCCAGGCTGGAGGAATTTTGATTGCTTGGGGTGCAGGATTGGCTTGTCAAGGAATCCGTGTGTTGCTACTAGTTGCTGCCACTCTACTCTGAGATTGCTGCAGGTCCCAGGTATGGTGCAGGCGGTGCAGTCGGTATCTTTGCCACTTGTAACATCTTGTAGTTTTGTAGGTTGCAGTGCTAGTCGAGCTTTGATTCTGCATTCGCTTCGAGACTGTCCGATTCCCGCCTCTGTCATCTGTCAAAAGTTTTTGCAGCCTCGATCGTCGGTATCTCGACGATGCTTTGGTACAGTTTTTTCCACTGCTATGGGTGTGGCGAGTGATGGGATCATCGGTGACACGAAGGTTGTGCAGACGATTGCAGCGCACAGCAAAGTGCTGAGCACCCTTGCCTAGCATGTGGGTATATGCATTGCACTTGCTGGAGGAAGCAGGGTTCCCGGCATTGCTGGGAGACGCTTTCGCAGGCGTCTTCCAGGCTCGAATGCAAAAAAGAGGCGAAGGGCTTGCTCTGTGGGCGTTGAGCGCCGCCAGGACCACCGTGGCTCTCTGGGCCCTGCCCTCCCAGAGTTGCTCAGCGGCGAGGCGGGTGGACAAGCAGTTGCCAGGGACTTCGCTTGGACTTACGCTGCACCTGATGCGATGAGGGATTTCCACACCAGATCCTCGGTGCCATCGCTATGCTCAAGATTGTAGAACAAATGCGGGCATATGCTATGACTCTGTCTAGATTTTGTTTTTTGCAGGATAAGCTTTGATACCGTAGGGGGTAGGATGATTATGTAATATACGCATATACACGGCTTCACCGAAACAGCTGGGCCTGGGTGGCGCTTTCCTCTGTTCTACTGATTCTACTGATCTCGTGGATCCTATCCAGGTAGCTCCCCTTTGCAGTTTATCGCGCCCGATCCACGTAGGAGCGAGTGTCTTGGGTCCTTCAGAGATAACCCCCTAATCCTAATCCTTTTATACCGCTGCGTACCTCAGAGTCTGTCGTACCAGTAGGGCGGTCCATGGGTTTTTCGCTGCTCATCGGCTGCTCCACTACCTCAATCCCCTCTTCGAGATACCTCTTCGCGAGCCTGCCAGGTTGGACACTAGGTTTGGCCTGGCGCAAGTCGCTGCCATCACTTTTTAGCTGTTTTGCTGCGGCTCGGCCCTCCCCCCCGATCAGAGTGGCCAGTCAGGTACTGGTAGGTCAAAGCAGCAAGGCTTTAGACATTTTGGCCGCAGTCCTCCAGCACCTAGCTGCTTGTTCGGTACACAGGGTCTTCGGCGTCATGTTCCGCCATGCTGTGATACCTTGGCTGCCTTTGGTAGGCAGCGCAAGCCTTCTGAGCACGCTGGATAGGGTTCGGGCGGTAGAGATGCCAAAAGAGCTTAGGCGGTGGGTGATGACCTGGCCATCCGGAAAGAGGTCTGTCAGCAAGATGAGTGACTTCGACGTCGCATTGGATCCAGGCTGCCAGCAGGTGCTAGCTCCTGTAAATTGGCAAACTGTGCTCGAAGATGTTCACGCCGCCACAGTCTGTCTGAAGACGAACGAGCCGCATTTTGGGGAGGCTGGACAGACATCGTTCCCGCATCAAGCCATTCAGTGCCGCAATATTCTGCAGCAGTCAGCCGATGCAATCGCGGATCTTGATGAAATCGACTCGCGGTACAGCTCTTGGAAACACGACTGCTACCTGGGATGGCTTAGCGCTTTTTTGTGTGACCTTGTCTGTACACTGCATGAGGCATTGATGGGTGAGAAGGCAAGTCGCGAAGCTTGGCCACTGAAGTGGAGAAAAGCGCAGCTGGAGCTAGAAGGTCTCTTTTTCTATGTGGAGTTGCCTTGGCATGTTCTGGTCTCACAGCCTTGGCCTGTAGCTGCATTGCTTGCGCGCCTGGCCGGAGCCCTGCGGCTCATCGACGAAAGCGGAAGCACCTGCGAATTAAGAGGCTGGGAGCACATGGACGATGCCCTCTACCAAGCCAGCCAAGACTGGTGGCGGCGCCATGCAGATGTGGGTGATGCAGATACGCCTCTATTGCCGCTGCATTTGGCAGAAGAATTTCTGGCACTTGAAGCCTCAACGCCCCTTGTGCAACCATTGCGCTGCACATTTGGTGTTGTAGCAGCGCTACTGTCGGCCGCAATTTGGGGCCTTAAAGCCAATCTGTTAGGTGGTTTCTCCGATGGTCCGTTGGCTGGGAGATCACTGCAAGCTCTGGTGTCTGGGCATGCCCAGCAGATGACAAAGCTCTGGGAGGAGCGGACGCCCCAATTCTTTTATGACCTTCTCACCAGCCGTTGGCGCATCCCAGACCTTTTGGATCAGATTGCGGCACTGTGGCCAGAGCCTATGCAACACCAATTGAAGGCCGCAGGAATCCTGCCCACCCGGCGCATTCTCTTCATAGGCGGGGGAGATACAACTTATCAGTGGGGCTCCTTCACAGTTCGTGGAAGGCAGATGGCACGGGGGTTTCGCAAACACGGTGTCGATGCAAGAGCCTGGAATTCGCCATGCACGGCATGGTGTCAGCACGAGAACACATGGTACCCAACCAGCATTGTACATGTAAAGTACATCTGTGCTTGCGCAGTCGAAGGTTGGCCGCAGGCAGCCCACATTTTCGATCCTGTAGATAATTTCAATGTGCTGGACAACATCAGTGAGATGGATGCAATGCTTGTGCAGACTTCTGCTTGCAAGAAGGATTTGCAAGATCACCCGAGTCTCCGTCCATTCTTGAATTCCGGCAAGATAGCTTTGCATTGGCTGCCGCTGCACCACCTGAACGCACACGGCCTCCGAATTACGCCGGCGGGAACGGTGACCCGGGTGGGTGTACATACGGTTCACTCGGACACCGAGTTGCACGACACAGTCCAACGAGCCCTCGCCGACTTTTCGGCAGAAGCTGACATGGGTGAGCGGCCTGAGTTCGTCCATCTGGATCCAGCTCAACTTTTTGAGCACAACGAAGGCAAGATAACAACGCCGCAGCACACAGACACTGTGTATCAGCAGCTGGCAACGCTTCAAATTGGTTTCGCCAAGCAGTCAGGCTGCAGGAGCGAGTGGTGGCACTGCAGCCGCTGGAAGACTGGCCAGCGCCTGGTGAACATGATGAGCGTTGGCATTCCAAGCATAGTTTGGGGTGATGCCCAGGGTCATGTCGATGTGGTCCAAGGGCTTTGGCCGTCGAGCGACGAGCGCCTGCCGCAGTTAGATATCTACCCCCCGAAGCTGATCGTGTCGTCAGACACCGACGTCTCGCATGCTCTCATGGCCTTGCTCAGTAACGTCTCTTTGCGTGTGGAGGCATCGGCTAAAGGTCTGAAGCTGGCTGAGAGGTTTGAGTTGGACAAAGTGGTGGAAAGTTTAGACGCCTTCCTGCTTGACATCGAAGCGCGAAAATCGGTGCGATCACGTGCGATGCGAGTTCGCTTCAAGGTTGCATCATGTTACATCTGTAGCTCGGGCTGGGTCGGGTTTGGCTTAAGCACCGCTGGCCGGTGTATGATCTGGGTGAAGGAGATTCAGAGAAATTTAGGTTCGCGGAGTTCACGCAAGTGTCGTCATCAACTGCAGTGTCGTCGTTGCGACAGGTTCGCATGGAGGAGTTTGGCTTCCCCAGCGCTCTGCCTACCCTCAGGCACTTCATGAGCCGCTTCGAGGCCCCCCAGCGTCCCTGCTCTTTGAAAGGCCTTGGTTCATGAGCTTTCTAAAGCGGGCTTTCTGGAGGTCACGAGCAACGACAGATCAAGGCTACACCACGCCGCAGAAGCGGAGATGGCCGAATTCGAGGCATCATCACTCGCACTCAAGACTTAGGATGAGGAAGGGGTAAGTTTGAGCCAGTTCTTGTCAAGCACTGCTTAGCTATTGTTTTTGGACTGTGCGTGCACTCGTTCCGGCAAGACGGGATTTTCCTGCAGTGGTAGATGCGACCCAAGATGAATGTTTTGTAGCGGAGTTGGATAAAACTAGTTGCGTCATTGCCAATGTCGAGGAGCCTGTGCCCCGATTACATCTTGTTTTTTCTGCCGTTGTGTCGTATCGAGATGAAGCCAGACGAGCCTGCTCCACACGCTCACAAAGATTCTGCTGGTTGAGAGTGGGACACTATGTTATGCCGACTTTGCCAGCCTTGAAGCAGGCCTAGAGGACTGCACGGCCTACTTTATCCATGTGGTTAGTACCGCAATATGCCACCGCTTCCGAGGCAAATGGATGGCTCCTCACTCAAGAGAAGCAGAGCGATTGCCTGAGTGGCCCAGCCCCGCGCTGGATGCCGCTTGCAGATGTCTTTTGCTTGCCAGAGGAGGCGATCGCAAGGGCTTGTTGGGTTAAGCTGGAATGCTAAGTCAAGAAGTCTGCGCAGGGGAGTCCCGCCCACGGGGTGCCAACCAACATCTCCTTTTAGGATCTGTGGTCTCCCAACCAACATAGCTTCTTAGGGTTTGGGGTTTGTTGCTCGACTAGCCTTTAAGGGTTTGGGGTTTTCCAACCAACGTCTCCGTTTAGTTTTGCCAAGCAGCATTTCTGTTTATTTTACTGTCTAGTGCCAGTTATGATATCCTCTTGGGGTTTGGGGCTTGCCAACCAAGATCTCCTTCTAGGGTTCGGGATTTGCCAGCCAACATCTTATTTTCGGGCATGGCCTTTGCCAGCCAACATCTGCTTTTAGGGTTTGGGGTTTGCCAACCATCCAACCAACATCTCCTTCAGGATGCAGTAGTAAAGGATGCCAGTAGTCACTAGTCCTTTCCATAGCAGACAAAAGTGCGGCAGGACATCAGTTCCGCACGTAAGTCTACAAGGATCTCGAAACATAGCTGTGTTCCACCAATGTTGAGTGCCCGGTTCAGTGCAGGTTCTCACCACCAGCAATGTGCGTGCGTACGCGAGAAGCTGGGAGCCAAGTCAAGCTCAGCCGCAGCTACCGTCAGAAGTGAGTCGAAGGCATTCTTACTCCGACGTGCCCGTCTCTAATTGCAGTGGATCTCGGGGTTTAATCCACGACGACAGAGAAACTCGGGATCAATTTCACCAAGCTTGTCGAGTTAGGAGGTCCGAGCGCATGCAGTAATGCTTTGGCAGTCTTTGCCGGTGAGGCCAGAACCAGCGCGATCCCCTTGTTCGCACCATCGCCAGGCAAGCAAGCATCGGCATGCAAGGGCCCCCGCTGTTGGGTCTTTCTCATGTGCTTCACGCAACAAGTGCCCAGCAGCACGCCATGACATGGACCTGTGTGCTCATCCTGACTGGTCGTTACGTGGGAACAGGATGCGCAATGTACAGCCATAGCCAGCTATTGTACCAGTACAGCCTCATACTCGGCCGCATGCATCTGGAAGACCCTCGAAGACCGCACAAGCGAGCATTGTGCGCACATAGTCGTTTACACGTAAGACTCCAGGCTCATGCAACACACAGTCAGGAGGGAGTAGTTCTCCACGAAAGAGAAAGGAATTCCGTCCGAAGGCTGCGAGAAGATGTCACCTTGGCAGTGGCCTTGCTGCCGCTATGCGCAATGTACCTGGCCAGGATTGGTTTACCTTTGGGCTGGGTCCAAGCCACGATCATGTCCATGCACATTGATTCAGCTGCTTGTTGCAACTCGTGCTTGACGTGTGTTTGCCCAAATCATGTCGAGCAGCAGCTCCCCACGATCGCTGCAGGCACCCCTTCAATGTCATTCGGCTGCTACGACTGGGAGGTTCCTGGGGACGAGACACACAAATGAACGGACAAGCCGGTGTTAAAGGGGGCTTGAACCTGAAAGCCAGGTATTCACTCCCTTTTGGCGCTGCTAGCAGATTGCTCGGCTTTGGCACCAGGACTGCGAGAGCACCTGGTAAACTTAGCAGCCACTCTGTGCCTTTGTGCGAGATCTGAGAGGACACGTTGATGCAGGCTCCGGGGACGAGGCAGCCTAACAGTTGGGCCACGAATGCCTGGTTGCAGCTCGTACACTGGATGTTCATGTGCAGAAGATACTATAAGCTACCCGGAACTATGCCTCTGATAATTAGGCCAAACTGAGGCTGGCTTGTTCTTTTGAATGGAAAAACGGTGGTGATGACCCCCTTTTGACGCTTGAGTTCATGAACGGATCGATCGACTCAACTGCCTTTAGTTGCGTGACCTGTGGCTTACATTCTGCATGCAGTGTTGGTCCGGTGTCAAGTGCTGGACCCAACCGCGGCTGATTCTGCGTGAGAGAGGGAGGCCCGCTTAATTACAAAAGCGCACGTCTGGACTGAGTAGGCTTTGTGATTGATTCGGCGAAATCTTGAATCATCTGACAGCGCTTCTTTCCCTTCGCAGGTGCTGACCAGTGCAGAGATCTCAACCTTGGTGCTCCTCGTGCTGGCGGCCCCACACTCTGATTCCAGTCTTTAGCGCAAGCGCAGCGGAAATGCAGTCTCTCGCTGTCCAGTGTTCTCTGCACCGAGGGCTTTGCACCCGTTCGCCGATTCCTGGCATCGCAATGCATCTTCGAGTTACTTGCGGTGGCGATGAGGCAAGCTTGTTAAACCGTAGCTCGTCGTGTGGAAAGGAATACAGATGGCAGGCAGTTTAGCTTCGATTATGCTGAACCTTGAACAACGCGATTCGATGCCTTTTTAACCGTTGCCCGCTGTCGAGAGATTCTGTTACATTTTCTGGCTGGTGATCCCAACACACAGGAGCGGTATAGCCGCGAAGGCACGATGATAGGATGTCACGTCCTGGCTGCTTCCAGCAGATCCCAGCAGGCATCCGGCATCAGATCGTCAGCTTGTGATGTTCGCGGCGCTTGCGACGTGTCTTCGGCTGCACTCGGGCAGTTGGAACATGGATGTAAACAATAAGTACATGTTCTAAGTAGTCTAAGGGGGCTAGTCACAGAATCCGAGAGCTTACATGAGCCTTTTGTTTGACTTAAGCCTTCAACAGGCGGCAAACACAACACGCGACAAACACCGGCCTTCGAAACGGTCCGAGCACGGTATAGGCAAGCATCCCGATCATATCGTGCCACTACATGTCGATTTTTAGTATTTACTGAGCTTGAACGAACTTGAAGCAGTCCGCCGTCGTTGCGGCGAGGCCAAGGACAGCGAGGATGTGATGGTGTGAAGTGAAGGTTTGATAACATGCTGAATAGTGCATTTCGGAAGTACGGCTGCGTGCTGGAGTTGCTATCGTCGGCTTTCCAAACCACCAAGAAGCAGCCTGTCCAGTTGGCTGGTTTCTCGTGCACGCATCTCTGGCCGCATGCTGCAAATAAGACATTCCATGCTGTGCAGGACTTCCAATAGACCTGGCTTAGTGCTGCTGGTGCTGCGATGTCGACGCAGTTGTTGCGAAGAGTGTAGCGTCCACCTAGGACCTAGGTGTCCAGAGTTCGGCCCAAGTGCTACCCATGCTTTACGAACAGCTGACCTGCAGAGGCGACTGGGCCGAGATCCACCGGAGCGCCGCGCTGCAGCCGCTGCCTTGTCGCCAGCATTGGCGGAGCGGGGGAATACAATCGAAGATCTGATGTTGAGATTTCACCGGATTCGCGACGGTTCCGCTGGGAAACCCTTTAAGTTCAGATAGTGTAGGCAATCGCAAGCATCTCGGACTCGCAAGGTGTCACTTGTTTTCCAGTCAATTTCAAGCGAGCCCCTGTTCCAAACTGAAAGATGTCAGACTGCCAGACGGTCGAAAATCGGGACAGGAGCAGATGTCCGTGCGCTTCGATCGCGGCGACTCTCTGAGCACCCCGCTTCAGGCGGTCGGATGGGCTCCGGCAAGAGTATGACAGTATGACACAGAGACGCATTCACGGAATTGCGGCGGTGACCTTGTCGCTGCCACTGCCGCACGGAGGCGCTGGCAGCTGCGGCCGCAAGCCTTTCGCCGTTCCTTCCAGTCGAGGTTGTGCCGTCAGAAGAGCGTCGCTCTCTCGTGTCTCTTGTGTTTCTGCTCGTGTTTTACCACGTCTGTTAGTTCCTCTGTGCCTCCGCCTGTTTCGCTGTCTGCCTCCTGCTAGGCTTTCCATCTGAATGGCTGTCTACCTTGTGCAGAATGTTTATGAATGCTTCCATGCTCAGCTCTGTTGATTTAGCGATGCTGGGATAGAAGCCATCATGCAAGGACACCCAGACATGTTTGCCAAGTTTCCTAGAGACCTAGAGATGTTTCCTGGGAGACGCTGCCTCTTCTCCACAAGGCGTCTGTGTCGCGGTGTGAGCCACAGCCAAGTATGGGTTCTTGCAAGTGGCTCGATGACTGGATAACAGGCATTCGCAGCCTTGCTGTCTTCTTTGCTGGCCCCGCTCGCTGCCTCGGCGCCCGCAGCCTTCGTGGCACTGGCAGCCTCACTTGCACTCTCTGCGAGGCCGAGAAACTGCGAGCCGGAGCTCCTTGCGTGTGTAAAATGTACTCGTTATATACGACAAAAACTTCCGAAGCCTTCGCTGCAAACGGTAGATCTTGGAGCTTATATAAGCAGCCACAACGATGCAGAATGTGTTTCAGGAAGAAGTGCGAGCTGGACCTGGACCAGATGGTCCCGCGGCTGCTGAGTCTGGCCCCCTTGGAGCCGCCACAGGCTCCGATAAGGATAGCCTTTGCGTTGCCGCAAAGCGCCCATGCAACAAGCGATCTTCTCAAAGCAGAGAGAAGCCCAAGCCCACATCGCTGTGTTGATCTCGTTGTCGTGATTCTGCTGCCAAACATAGTTCGCCCCCGGTTTGAAAAGGTGGCAGGGAGGGTCGACATATGAAACATACCTAAGCCGCAGCTATTTGCAGCACCTGTAGAGCACTGAATTTTTGCACACGTCATCACGCGTGCTACCAGCAACTCGCAGAAAACCATGTTTCCAACTACCGAAACACTAATTGCGAGTTGTTAGCATGTTGTTGTCTAGCGCCGGCTTCCATTGCGGAAGTTTCTGGACTTGTCACCGGCGATGCAGGTAGAGGAGGGTTGTATAGAGATTTACAAGCCAAAGTTAAAGCTAGGCTGCAAAGCGAAGGCGGGGCAAGTTGCTCGTCGATGTGTTCATGTGGGGAACATGATGGAAAATCGAAGCAGACAAGCATCGAGTCTTGACGTTGCGGCAAGCATGGGCAGCAGTATGCAGCAGTGCATCTACAGAGTGACCTCTCTGTTTGGAACCCCGTGTATCCAAGCACAAACCCTTGCTGTCGCTCTGCTAGATGAGCCGAAATAGCGTCTACATGCGGACAAATCTTCTGCTTTTGGAGTCTGTCAGGGGAGCGTTTTTTCGAGCGGTGCAGCCGCACTGCTGGCGCTGTGCTCCCACAGTGCTGCCATCACCTCGCTGTGCCGGTCTGGGGCTTGGGTGAGATGTGGCACGAGAGCTTTCAGACCTGTAGGCCAGATTTTCAGGCTACTGCCAAAGGCGGCCAGCATAGGCCAGCCATAACGAAGCCAGCCACTAAGCAGTATTCCGCTGACTCCGCACAAGACGTCTTCTGCTGACGTCACAACGCTTTCTCAGCTCACGGCTCTGCAGCCAGGCCTTGGGTCTTCAGCACGGCCTCGGCAACTCGGCTTGAGTGTTGAGATATGTTGAGATTCTACAGAGTTCGAAGGATGCGCAATGATACGCAGGACTCAGGTTCATGGATGTTCATGAGTTGTCTGGTTTGCAAAAGGCCCTACGAGTTGAGATAGTTCGATGTGTCAAACCCCTTCGAACACCGCGCATGCTCAAGTCCATCCAGAGATGCTCGGCCTTTGTCGACTCCCTGCAGCTCTCGCTGTAAGCTGCGGTGTTTCTCCACATGTTTTAGCGAGCTTGAGCCAGAGGCCTTGCTGCAGAGCGCCCTGCGTGCCGGAGCCGGTGGCCTCGGTGCTGTTCGAGCTGCGATTCCGCTGGCAGCTGCAGTGCCCCACCACCATGATGATGATGATGATGATGGCATAAAGCAAAGACAGCCTCGGAATTTAGAGGCCTGAGAGTGCATCTGATGCTTCGGTCTCTTGCCCGAATGAAGGTGCATTTAATGACGTATATCAGCGAGCGATCGCACATGAGAACACGGTTGGATGTGGACCCAATTGCCCTGCGTACGCTTTTTGGTGCTGCTCTAGCTTCCACACCGTGGTTGCAGCAAGAAGTTGTGCGGTAGTTTGCTTTCTGCTCCATGAGTGTCGGAGCGGTGATGGGCCATCGATCGGAATTTGGACATGCAATACAAACCAACACAGATAACAAACCCTTGCGTGCATGCATTGCACAAGCATGAGTTAGATGGATGGTGGCTGATGCAACACACAACCACCGGAATGGTGCGGGTGATTGCGGTTCAAGCAAGGTCTGCATTGACGGAACAACTGTTTGAGGTAGAAGCGGGTGAAGATGACACTTCGCCTAGCGATTGGCACTGGGAAGTCGAGGAAAACCTTTGCATGCAGAGGACACTTGGGGCATGGCCAGGATGGGTGTCGGACCCCATGACACGGTTCGTTTCTACCCGTCCCTGCCGTGTTCGGACAGGACCTTCCGCGGCACCTGGCGCAGCCGCGCTTTCTCCATGTCATCCACAGCAGGTTCGGGTGCCTTCTTTGCAGACCGCGCCGAGGCGCGAGAGGTTCTGTTGCTTGAGGGTTTCGGGGAAGTTTCGGGGGTTTGTGGAGGATTCCGCCTTCCAGGCTGCATCCCCTCAGCCTGCGCTGCGCTGCCAGCGCCTGCACGGTCTGGCTCAGCTCTTCCGCCCCCTGGCGACCGACGTTGAAGGGGCCCTCCGGATGGGTCCGGGCCCGGGCTCAGCCAAGCGAAGTTTCAGTTTCAGCCAAGGACTGTCACACCTCCCCGAGTCACCAAATGCAGCGCTGCAGCTCCCACAGCATGGGTTTGGGCGTTGAAGAGTTGAACTGGGATGCTGGGTGTGACTTCAGCACGAGCAACTGCCGACGACCTTGCAAGGGCTTCCCGACGATGCGGCCGAGGTTCCAGGAGCGGCCCCAGCTCCGGATCGAGGTCAGCGACGAGCGGATGGAGCTTTTCGTGTCCCTCGGTCTTCCTAGCGGCATGGCAGGCACGGCCTTGCCAGGTTAACGGCTAACGTGGTTGATACGTCTGAAGTTAGGTGCGTGACCGCAGGCAACATTCGCGGCAGACTGAAAAAGTTCGGGCCAATGCTATTCTCAGCAAGTAGTCTCTTGTTCGTGGCACCGGAAATTGGGCGAATCTGGGCACTGCTTGCTTCTGATGTCAAAAACTGGGACCTAGGACCTAGGAACAGTTCAGGTCGCTTTCGCTCTTCCCGGTGACCCGGTGCCGTATGCCGTGCTACGCTGTCGACGTTTCTTGGCCCCAGAACAGGTCGCACACTTTTCGGCCGGCATGTGCCGATTCCATGAAGCACCTTGGTTTGCTGTCGATGCATCGTCGGATGTTCTCAGGAATCGGCCCCTGGAACACTTGGCCTCTGGATTTGTGAGCTGCCAGCTGCGGCAAGCGAGGCCAGAAAGAGGCGCGTAGCAGTGTTTCGTGTGTGCTTTGGCCGGTCAGCATGTTTGGAGTCGACCGGTTCGTTACGAAACGGTCACAACATGTGGATAGACGTATCAGAGACAAGTTGAAGTTGAACCAGTGAAGTGAATCTGAGGAGTCACCAGCTCGATCTGCGACCACCGGTGCACCCTGACTATGCAGAAGCCGTGGATGGGCATGGGTTATAATCTCGATAACGTATATTTTTGGGCTGGTGCATTGCTGCAAGGATTCTATCCTTGATCCCGTGCCCACAACCAGGCGAAGGAAGCTCCAGGAAAAGGCTCTCTGATATGTCGTCAGGCACGTGTCTGCATCTTCGCCGGGCTGCAAGGCGAGGACTTCGTTTGACGATTTGGCCGGGCAGAGCCAACTCCGGGAGCCAACCCTACAAATAGTTGCATTCCCCACGTATCCGCAAGGAGCATTTCGTCTCGGTAGCGCTACCACGAGGCCAGCGCAGTGCGTCAGACTTGCCTTACGTACTTCGATGCCATGAAGTGGACAGTTTTACAAAGAGACCATGCCAGACAGCAGAACTGGTTCAGATCCACCTCACAGGTCTTTACACCCTCATCCCCTTCAGCTCGCATGTTGTTCTTGATCAGTCGCCCGGTGGCATTCAGTCCGAACGAAGTCCAAAGCCAAGTCCATGCACTTCCTTTGCTCCCCTATGGATGCTCTCTCGATTGGTGGAAACAAAAGGTTCGTCATGGACAACTCCCGTGCCTAATCTGATGTTGCCGAGGTCATACATGCAGTGCTTTACAAGACATCCCTTACATTTGTTGTCCCACAACTTAAATGTATGGTGCACGCAGGGAAAGAACACACTTCTGAATCAGCCCATGGCTATCCCTGTCTCACCAATCCGGGCAGCTTAGGCAAGGAGTTCAGCGAGCAAAATTTGGCTGTCGCAGCCAATCTTGCGGATGCGTGGACTCGAACCTCATGCAGGAGTCCGCCTGGGAGCTAGGCCGCGTGCTACTGTATTAGATCATTCTAGCTTGATCGGGAAGGGCCTGCGTGGTGTTAGGAGTTATGCTGTTGAAGCGCTGACGCGCGGAACGTGAAACTCGCAACATACTGTTCGAGATGGGATCCATATATCCATGCAGTTCCAGCATTGTGATAGCCTGCGTGCTCGCAGCGACACTTCTACTTCTATCATTCTCTCTGACACACATATTGTGCGCTACGTGCACTACTTGGTGGTTCCTTGCGGAGGCAGCCGCTTCGCCTGCATCTCTGCCTGGGCCGAAGCGACGGAGCTCGCTGTCTACGAGGCCTCGCTGCATAGTTGCTGCGCATATAGTGACGGTGTATGCAACGCTGCATGACTCGGTCCTGCACATTTCTGGCATCACGGCGCCAGAAGGCAAAGTCTGTGTTCGCCGCTCCGATCGCGGAGGGTGGACCAGGGAAAACAGGGACCTGCGGAAACACTGCAGTCTCTACCTCTCAGCGCGATACTTGGTATTGCCATGATGCTTTGCAGGCAGATCCGTGGTATCAACGGCTTCGCATTGAGTGGGACTTGCTTATGCATCTTCGTCTCGAATTTTCTCGGAGCCTTTTTTTGCTATCAGGTGCGTAGGCCGCGCAGCAAGTGGAGCTTGAAGACCGACTGTTGCACAGCCAAGCTTCAGCCGCCCAGGCAGTCGCTTCCCATTTGGCTTTGTGCCGGGACGGAGGGATCTATGGAGGCGTGACGAGATGCCTGCATGTTCACCTCAGGTTTCCAGGGCAGGGCGGAACCCTCAGGTCCCAGAGCCCGCAGCACTCGTCGCCTCAGGTGCTGATCTGCGTGACGGGACCCGAGGAGGACCAGTGGCTTGTCCGCAAGCCTGTGTTGAACTCGATATGTTGGCACATGGTGCAAGGCTGCTGATGCCAAACTGCCAGTTCCACATTTATGAAGGGTGTGTGTTTTTCAGACATGTGCTTTCCACAATACCTTCAGCCTCACAAGGGCCTCCCTGCTTGGTGCGGAGCCTTGCGTGGACATCTGGCCACCAATTGAGCACCGCAGGGTGCGGAACGAGCGGACAGGCCGCAGGGACTGCAAAACTGGGTTTTGTGAACAGTTGCAGGCTTCAACTCTTCAAGGGCTGTTTTGCTCATACTGTCAGATGCTCCGTTGCGGGTTGCAGGTGGGATCGATCCACTCCGGCCCCGTCCCTTGTTTCCACAGTTTCAAGGTGCTGTTCGCCTGCACATACCGTCGCTGCCACCTGGGCAAACATTGCGGGTGAGCTGTTTGTGGCAGGAGATTGGCTGGTCAGATTTGTGCAATCGCTAGTGACCGCTAGTTCATTCATCATCTGCCCGTGGCCCAAACTTGACTGTGAATGTATGTATCAGCCATGCAGCAACAGAATTTCGCGCAATGCTATGCCACATACTGTGTCCAATTTGCGGGACATCTGCATCGATTGGACAGTGACAGGAGTCAATTGATCCTGGACGGCTTACGGGACGATCAGCACCACAACTTCTGGCCCGGCACCAAGGGACGGACTCCGACGGAATTAGCAGGAAGATGGGGCCGAGGTCTACTCATCTGGTCCCTTGACTGCATCGGTCCCGACGCAGCAACTCAGATGCAGTTTAAGACTTCGGGTTCTCTCGCAAAGGTTGAGAAAGGACCAAGTTCTGAAGACGTGCGAGGCCAAGCCCAGCCAGCTCACGGCTTGGTTTGTGTGGTCCGCCACGTGGCCCTGCTGCAACATGGTGCTTGGACACGCCGGAATGCTAGCAGAAGCACGTAGAATGTAGAAGTGATGACAGCAGCCCACCGCTATTACGTTGCGGACAAGCTGTGACATTTTGGCTTTGAGTCCCAGTGCTGCAAGGAGAGACGCAGGGCTTCTGGCAAGCTTCCGCGCTTTTTTCTGGCCTTTGGACGCAAGGCATCTGGTAATCCCCCGGAGTCCTTGCAGAAAGCTGCTCAAGTTCTACGTAAGGATGTGCTGTATGAGACAATTACGGACCCGCGCGACAATGATGACCGAGAAAGTTGATGGCAGGGCTGGCAGAGTATAGAGTAACTACTGTACTGCCTGTAGGCAATGGGCATTCCAAACCCAGCTACATGCAGAAGTGCGTTGCACTTAGACTGACAATGCCACACGCAGTGCCACATTTTTGAAAATTGCATGTGGCAGGATTTTCGAGCGGCTTTGGAAGCCTGCGCAATCCACAGGCATCTTCTTAGTGTTCAGGTTGGACCGATTGTGCACGTGGACTCTTTTGACTCTCTCGCTCTCTCTCTGTCTCACAAGGTCGTATCACGTCGTATCACTTCATAAGATGCGTTGTGAATGGGCAGTCCATGGCGGCCCCAAAAGATAGATCATGATAGATCGGAACTGGTGTCCCCCAGCCATGAAACCACTTTCACGTTGACGGCTTTCCGTGACATTTTCGGCACTATCTGCGAATGTCCTGAAACCTTTCCGATGCAGTTGTGAGTACTGTGTTGTGGTTCGAGCTGGGCAGAGTAAGGGCAGCAGTCGAGTCCCTTGTGCAAACTGGTTCGGAATGCTGCGCTCAGAAATAACATCAAGCGATCCACAGACGGAAGTGGCCTTCTCTTATCCCAGGTCGTCTTAGAGGTTCCCAGGAGCCCTGGGCGTGGCGAGGAGCTGCAACTGGACCTGTTTCTCTGCAGCTTGGCATCAGCTTGGCGGATCCTCTTGGAACTTCAGCTTCGAGACTGGTGTGGGTGCTCACAAATCAAGGTATTCCCACAGTGGCCGTTCCGAAGAAGTCCAAGGCCTACAGCAATCAGGGTTGGTGATCCGGGCCTCTATCTTTGCACGAGGCGTCAGTCTTTCTGCGCGATGTCAACCGAGCTGCGGTAACGGATGTAACGGCTTCAACCTGTCTTCAAGCTGCGTCAGCCACAAGAAGATGCGCGGTCAACCGCTGCACGACTTCAAGCGAATCCACGGCCGCAGCAGTGTCACCCAAAATCATGCATAACTGTAGACGCGACCCTACACGATGAAACAGAGACAGACCAGCAGACACACGCCATCGCAGACTGGTCGGCTGGTGCTCTGTAGGCTGCCTTGACTCACGCCTCCCTCGCGCCTCCAAGACTGCAACTGCAAGCGGTTCCCGAACTCCTGTCCAGGACGTGCAGCGGCCCAAAGTGGCCATCACCGCTTTTGTTCGTCAGGCCGCCCGAGGGATGCAATTCCAGCTCTGAGACAGACAGTCTCAACGGAAAGTCGACGTGCCGCGAGAGTGTCATAAGTTGTTGTTGCTATAGCAGCTGTCCACATCCAGGAGGAATCCAGCCGCAAGGACAAAGGGGCTCCAGAGCGCCTGGCGGAGGGAGCACCTAGGCTTCCGAGTCTGTCTGGTACCGTCGCAGAAGCGAATTAGAACCTGGAGTGACAATGAGGCCGAAGGCCCGGTCTTCAGGGGGAAGGATGGGATGGGGTTTAAGGAAGATTCAGGAAGTGTTTCTTAGTGTCTTGGCATAGTCTATGCAAGTCCGCGCTTTCGAACATGGCCGCTGAGTCCACCTGAGATCAGTGTCCATCATTTCAAGGTGCTTCGCAAGGAGTTGAAGAGTGAGAAGGCAACGGTCGGCTCCTATGTGTGGGACCCAGACACTGTGCGGACAGGCTCGCACTAGAGCCTCACCTAACCACAGCGCTGTTCCTGCGGTCTTCCCCGTGACATCGGAATCTTATCGGCACCTCCACATACAGCAGCAGTAGCACCTGAGAGTGCAGAAAACCCTTCTGCAGAGCCACAAATCTTCGACGCAGCTTCGACCTTCGTGCTTGCCTAATAACTACACAGAGCACTGCTCGCACAAGCCCCTTGTACAAAACCGCCAAAGACGAGGCCGTCGCTTCCCTCACACTTTGCGGCGCAGAGTCGCGACAGCAACTCTTCGTCGTTTTGCAGAACAATGATCCTCAGGATTGAGGGTAGGGCTTGTTACGAGCCATTTCTTGTGGAACCGTCCTGACCGTTTCTCCCGCAACTCTCCTGTGGGTTAGGATGCTTTGCTTGGTTGATGAAGCTCGGCCTTCCGAGACCGTGCCATTACGCCTCCCTCCCTGCGAGGAGTCTTGGCCGTGGCAGCTGCGAGTTCTCGCGAGGCCGGCCTGATGCGCCGACTCAGAGCATAGAGCAGAAAAGCTCTGCAGTTTCGATGCCCATGTCTTGTGGCAGGATCCGGGCAAAGGAGGGTGAGATTCCAATGGGCGAGGCCTGAGATGTTCGCCACAGTCCTGGCCGGTGTCACAAAGGTTTGTAGACCAGTACGACGTGTACTGTGGTGTCAGTTTCAAGCATGTCGCCAGGCAACGATTCCGTCTGCCCCGGAGATTCCCGATGCACCGCCGCTGAGGGGAGCCGTGCTTGGTGGCCTCCCGGCATTCTAAAAGAAATCGGTGCTGGATTGATGGCGCTTTTGTCAGCGGCGGAGCATGAGACACGGCTTGTAGGGCACACCGCTCCGGACTTGATATCGGGTTTCGTTTGTTTTCCAAGATTTCTAGTATTAACCATCGCAGAGTCGTTGAGGAAGCCTCTGATTAACCGTATTGTAGCTATTTCAATCGGTTGCCGCTAAGGCGTCGCCGAGCCCGGACGCCTGCAACTCAGGGCATGTCACGAAACAGTTGTCAGGGGCTGCATGCAACCTTGACAGACGTTACTTGTTTGTGTATTCGCCGCCACCTTTTGAACCACTGGCAGCGTACCGAGGTATCTACACATGCTGGCCTGAGGCCGACGGAGAAACTGTGCATGACTGTTCAACTTAGGTGCATGGTAAGGTGTGCAGAGATGGGGCAAGTGATTGCATGACGTCACCGTGCTAATGCTTCCACCTGCAACTCCCTCACCTTGTAGATGCTTCCTCGTTGTGCTTCAAGGGCCGAGGAAGACAAATTCCGTCCCGGGCATTCCCTGGGCATGCTTGCTCTTTGTTACTCTTCCAAGAATCGCAGAGTTTCGTCGGATTGTGGGGTCTCTGATGAAGAAGGGCTTTGATTGTGTTCGGTATGCAGGGATGTGCGGACGGATGCGCTAGTGTTTCGTAGCGCAGCAGGCCCTGGCACTTTACATGCCGAAGCGCGTAAAAGCTGCGGTGGCAGTGCCACCCACGGATACCGACGAGCCTCAAGGAGCTTCCGTCGCATTTGGTGTCCTGATAAGAGAAGTCTGTGGAGCTGAATCTGACGCCATCAGGACTCGCTGCGCCCGATGCTTCCCATTCTTGGATTCTGCAGCAAGACTGGGCCGCGCAAGCTCCGAAGGCCAGGATGCTTCACACCCGGAGAGAGCACCCACCGATCGTCGTTGAAGGTGGTCACGAGCTGTGGCACCATCGCATCAGAGCCTTGGCAACAGTCCTGACGCACTCTTGGCCTTGCCCAAGCTCGAAAAGCGACGTTTTGAAAGCTTGAGGAGCGAAGATACATCGAACCTGGCTCGTGGCCGGAGCGTGATCCTGCAGTTGTCCCTGAGGTGGACAGGTGTGCAGTTGTGAACAGGCAAACGATGATCTTCACGCGCTCTCACCTTGTGGAGGCTCCTACAGTCCTAAAGGCCACCCAAGGCTCCGAACAACGCAACTCGTTTTTTTTCTGGACAACAATGCCGAAGTGATCCAGACGTTCAGGTGGACGAGCAGGAATTCCCGGATGTCACTGCCACATTGGCTCCACCAGCCCGAGTGGCCATTGCGGCTTGGGCGGAAATGTCACTGTTGATTTGTGCTACTATCTCCCCTGCGTGTTTGGGGGCATCCATGCCGGCTGCCGCTAGTGTGAGGGATACTTCCTGGTCGTGCCAGTAACTGCCAGTACTACTAGTTTACTAGTGTTTAACATTCGTATGAGTACTAGTATTGCTATCGCTCTAAAAAGTAAAAGAAGTAGTAGCACCAGGGTAGCAGTAGTAGAAGTAGCAGCAGCAGTAAGTCGTGGTAGCCATGTGCTGAAGGATTTGCCACCTCAGAGAATTGTGCTGAGGACGATGTATCTGAGAGCAATCAGGCTTTCGGTGCTCGTGAAGAGTAGAGTGCTTCGAACTGTGCAAGTGTCTCTCCCCGAAACCTCGCCTGATGCGTTCGAGTGCGAGTGCTAAA
>CAJNJA010082018.1:0-20801 GCA_905231915.1 Symbiodinium necroappetens | reverse complement strand
TTAAGCGACGAACGGCCCGTCCTGGACAGTGGAGCCCTCCGCAACATCCTCCATCGTAGATTTCCGGAGCGAGCGCAGATTGTCAGAGACTGGAACTGCACTGCACCTGGGAAGGATCTTTTTGCGAAATTCCCAGGCCCGAGATTCCGCCTCTGAAACGCGAACAGGATTCTGAGGCTTGGGGTATTCCGGCCAGTTGAATGGGTCCGACGATCGGGAAACCAGCGCGCAGACCTTGTGCGAGAGATTGGTCGGCACACCCCGAGGCCTCGAGCAACTCGTCGTAGAGCTTGGCGTGAAGGAGCACAGTTGCAGATCGGCATAATCTGGCCCGCCTCGAAGAAGACGGCGCATAGCGGGATCGGCAATCGCCCGAAGCTCCTGATCAATGGCAGGCAGAAGAGCTTGGGCACGATCCTTCCAATACTGCAGATCTCGCAGACGCCGATCCACCAAAGCAAGAGGCCCGGACGCGATCGTGTTGATGTTTTGGAAGATTTCTTCAGAGATCTCCGGCTGAACTGTGAACGGGTGCGTGATCTGAAGAGCCCAGCGAGCGGCGACCCTGGCTCGCACTCGATCTCGAGCAGAGGCTTAGCCGCACCCCTTTTGAGCTGGTAGCCGCTGGCGGAGGCAAGGCGAGCAGCCTGTTCTTGGCGATGACCCTGCCCTGCCAAGGAACGGAGTCGCCGAGCTTCCGTTTACGATCCGCTGAATCAGCCACCAGGCTATCAGGTCGAAAGACTTGGCGAACTGCGGCAAGGTGCCCCGGACGATCTGCGCGACCACGGCCGACCAGGCGATCGCGAGGCCGAGGGGGTAGAGCTGCGGCTGCGCCGGCTTAGTAGCAAAAATCCAGCGACCATCGGGTCGGCGAACCTTGCCCTTGAGCGGAACATGCTCATGACCGCCTGAGCACGTGCGTGCGAGCTGAAGAAAAAGAGCATTGCTAACCAAGAGACGTGTGGACTTTCTGGAGGTGCTGCCAAACTCGCACTGATCAAAGTCGACATTGTAGAGATGATGTTGAACTTTAAGCTGCTGAACAGCGGGGACTTGCCACAGGAGACTGGTTAGAGTCCAGCGAGAAATCGCCGCCTGAAGCGATCACCGCCTGCACGAGCAGCAACGAGCGACTAAGGAGCTCGTTTGCTGCAAAGAGCTGTTCCTCTTCCGCGGCAGACCTGTCGGGAAGTCCGAGAGGCATCGAACTGGAGCGCAACGGCCGCGGAGCTCCTGGGCGTTGCCGAGCTTGACTGAACGTGGTGCAAGGCAGACCCACATGCAAGAAGGCGATCGAAGAAGTCGCCACCCAGAAGATCTTGTCGTTCAACCACTTCATGCGAGAGTACGACGTCGACCGGCGGCAGCAGCAGAAGACCTTGATGACGAAGGTGAGCCGTGAAGACGCCGCTGCCCGCAAAGAGTTCAAGGCACCAAGGGCCCAGATCTCGCACCAAGTAAGGATCCTCTGGAACTTGCGACCAAGCAGACCACGGTGGCGCCGACGCATGACCAGCCGAATTCAGCTTCTGAGAAGGAGCTTCACATGTCGCGTGAGGCAGATCGGCCAATGACGACGTTGGCTGTTCGAGGGAGAAATCCCCCGGCGGTCTGTCAGACCACGGAACCCAGGCGAGGCAACAGGAGCTCAGTGGTGGCCATGGTAGGGGTGATCACCTCCAGTTTGGACGCAGATGTGCTTGTTGCGGCACTGATCCCCAAAGCGGCAGCCGAGTGAGCAGTTGAACCAAGGGCACCGCCGAGCTCCTGTGTACGTGAAGGCATGATCTTCTTCCACTCCTTCTCCGGGATGCGGCGGTCACGATCTGCTCGAGCCGTGAGCTGGGCCCCCCTGACGGCTTTCCCGACTTGCCCTTGTCCTTGTCCTTGGCGAGCTCACGAGCTTGCTTCAGAAGAGCTTTCTGCTTCTCACGGCGAGCACGGTTCTTCTTTCGTGCGAGCTTCCGAAGTTGACGTCGGAGCCGGTGGCGGTGATGTCGATCTAGGTCTCTTGGTAGCAGCCGGATCGTGCTCCACCTGCTTGGACTTGTCGAGCTCCGCTGTGGAACGAGCATCGTTCCAGAGCTGCCTGTGGTTTTTCAGAACCTCCTTGAGAGCCGCAGAGAAGGTAGGGAAATCCTTCCGCTTATCGTTCGAAAGCTTGTAGACCTTCTTCCTGAGCAAGGAATCCGCTGAAAGGAGCAAGGAAAGACCGCGGTTTTCGTGGCGCCACTCCTCGAGCTCGGAGAGGTACTTGAGCGGACCCGCCTCCATGGTGAACTCACAAATGTTGAAGTACTCGAGCGCCACGAAGAATGCATGAAGTCGATCCATAACACTGCCCTCCGATGTGACGGAGATCTTGCTGTCATGCTGGACGACCCTCAGCAGATCGTCGGAAGTTTTTGAGAACCCCGAAGTTGAGACGATCTGGTCGGATCTAGAGCGCATCTCGGCGACCTCATAGAATGCGACCGCCCCGTGGACCATATAGTCCCGATCGCACATGTAGGTGAGGATCACATCCGGGTGCCGGGCGCTGGTTCACAAAGATCTCACGAAATTCAGCGTGATCTTCTCCCGGGATTTCAGGGATCTTGGAGGGATCCTCCTCCATCTTTGCTCGCCGACTGGCCACATGTTCTTGCAGGGTGGAAGCCGACTTCCAGACCGCCGCCAACAGTGTAAGGGAGAGCTCTCGGGCGGGATCGTCCGGTCCGAACTTGGAATCATCCCCGACTATGGCTTTGATTGTGGCCTTGACCGAGGTGATCGTATCGCCGAGCATGGCAACCCGCTCAACCGAGAGCATATACCTTTGTCGGCGAACAGCAAGCATAGATCTTCCGGCAGCTTCTGTCGGCCGAAGATCTGACGCAAAGCGAGCTCTGGGACTTTGTCCTTATCTGGGTACACGGTGCGATCAACCATGAGGACGAGCTCAATGTGAGCCGAAACGTTCGCCTCCAAAGACAGCTGAGAAAGACCGATGCACAGCAGAGCACAGCGAAGACTTTAAGGATCAAGCGAACGCAGGACGTCCGGTCGAGCTCGTGCACAGAGCTTGCACAACATCTTAGGGTCAGGCAGAACCGACCCTATATGCACGAAGTCAGAGGTGATCTCGCGCTTACATGCGATCTCCTCTATTGAATCGGCAGAACAGACATGAAACTTACATTCATAGCTGGTTCCCTTCTCAGGAGCTTTGATGAAGAACTCTGTGAGACAATCACCACGATCTTCAGGGTCATCGATGGAGTCATCCTCGCGAGCGCACTCAGGCTCGTAATCCTTGGAGACCTCAGAGACCAGATCCTTGATCATAAGAGCTGGCAACGATGACCGCGAACGTGTGTATTTGAGTATGAGCGGACCAGGGTTCTTCCAGTTCGCTTGCACTCCGATCTCGTGCACGGTGCGTTTGCAATGGACTGCCTGACCCAGCATTGTAACGCGGGCCGAGTGCCACGTAAGATCCGTGACCTTTCGATCGAGTGGCACCGGCGTCTTTCCCTGCATGCCAGACCAAATGCTGCAACCACTGCAGCGATCGCGCATAGTCTGGCGGAGTCGACCTCCACATAGTCCTCGACTCCAGATCCGGTATCCAGAAATCTCGTTCCACGAGAGGGAACTCATCTCGAAGAGATTGAGACCGGTCTTGAGCCAAGAGTGTGTCGAGAACGACACGTCAGGGACCACGAACTTGGTCCCGCGTCGTTTGCGTTCACTCTTGGTCTGCCAAGAGACACCAAACAGACCCTCGGGCTTGACCTCGAGCTCGTGCGGCTTCACGTGGATCGCGTCATCGAACCTTAAGGAGGCAAAGATCATGGAGAGCGTCCACCATATGAAGACCCGAGGTGGGTTTGGCATATTCTCATCGACCACATACTTTTCCATTGCCATCACGAGCTCAATGGGAATCGGATCCGCTTCCTTGAGCTGCTTCCCCCTTTGTGTGAACACCTCTTTCTCGAGCGCCTTGAGGGGAGCCGTATCAATGGACGGCAGCTCGATGTTGGTCCGAAACCCATCGAAGTGCCATTCGCAGGGACGGAATGACCGTCGGACCGCATTCCCGACCATCGAGCTCCACGGCGTACTTTAAGATCGTATCATTCGTGATCGGGTACAAGGAGATCGACGATCGGCGAGCCCAGGCTTCGAACTTCTCGAAGCGCCTGATGTGGTTCGCCATCGTGGAAGGAGCTCCAGAGGTGAACACCAATAGCTGGAGGCGAGCTTTTTCTTCTGCCGAGAGGATCTCATTGTCCGTGTTCGACAGGGGGCTCGCATGAACACCAGCTCTTTCGGCGATAGCCTTCAGACGTTTTGCCCACTTCTGCTTCTCAGCATTCTCGAGATCTAGAAGCGGTGTCGTGGAGCTAGACGCGGATCCAGCAGTAGGCGCAGGCTTCGCCAATTAGGAGCCAGGACGGGTGCGGCCAGGGCACGGATCGCCAGATCTCTCTGGAACTGGGCGATCGACTTCGCGTCCCGCTGGCAAGGAACTTTTTCGCATCGGCCGAACCCCATCGCCGCCTTGACAAACACCCAGAACTGCTCCAGCATGTGTGGCCGAGAGGAGAACACCTCATGCTCTGTTGGCGCGAGCTTGGCCGTCCATTCGAACGCCTTGGCTGCGAACATGCCCGGCGAATCGACCTCCATTGCAAGGACCAGCTGCAGATTCGAGAGCCGTGTCCTGAGGAGAGCCTCCACAAAATGCCGATCGAAGCACGGGTAAGCCAAGATCTTGGCGGTCCATCGATCGGCCGGCGCCGCCTCTTGCAGCATGTCTGTCTAGAGCTTAGGCCGCGAGCTGGCGGGATCATACCCAGCACGGAGCTGCCACCCAAACTCTTGAAAACAAAGTGCCAGATGAGCATCATGACCCCCCCCCGCCCCGAACGACCCTCCCCCCTTCCCGGAGTGGAGAGTAGGAGCAGAGAGGAGGAGGAGGAGGAGAGGAGAGAGAGCAGGAGACATGAACTGTAAATGACATGTACCTGTGCAGAACCCTCAGACATGAACTTGTGGCTGCAGAACTGCACTTGCACATGAACTGAAACTGCCTAGAGCACTGCAACAACGAACTGTAGGTCCCGACTAAGAACGGCTGCTGCAAACCACTTCGCGTGATCACGCGGCGGGTTCTTCTTGAGCACTTCCCGAGCGGGCTGTCTGCGTTAAAGCGATCGCTCAAAAACAAAACTGAGCGACCGCCTTCTCGTGCCGATCATGAGGTTCTCGGCGCCGCCTGATCCGGCTCGGCCTCCATGACCTCACGAACCTGCTGAGCAGAAGAGCTGGCGGCGGCTGATCTGGTCACGAACTGTGAGCCTGGACCCGTCATCTCCGCGAACATCTGCGGCGTGAGCTTTGCCGTCGACCTCGAGCTGTGTCCGAGCGGGGTCTGAGAAGTGCCCCCGGGTGTCCTCCTCGTTTTCTTGATGATAGGGGACGGCCGGCTCCACGGCCCTGTCCCGAATATCGTCCTGAGCTGCGACCTCACCAGAGCCCCGGCTTGTGTCGGCGATCGCCTGGGCTGTCTCGGCGACCACGGACCTGTGCGGGTCATCTCGGCGAGCGCCCATGTGCTGACGATCTCGGAGTCTCGAACAAAGAGCTTGCTCTCCGTCTGCACATGAAAATTGCCCGCATCCAGTCCAGCCACGAATGTGTCTCGGCATCGAGCGTCTGCGCCTTGTGCCACCAGTGCTGGTGAGCTGCCGCAAGCTGAGCGAACTGCTCAGTCTGCTCTGGCCCCTTTATACGAGCTCGCTGCTCCCTGCATCGAGCGATCGTCTGGATGAGGGTGGGGCCGCTGCGACACCGTGAGCCAGGTTGCCGGAGCCGAGGTGCGAGCGCACTTCAGATCGATGCGGTTGTTGGAGTCACGGTAGCGGAACTCCACCCGATCGGCATCATTCCCCACGGCATCCTCAGACGAGCGGTCCCGAAGCGCAACCTTGCACTGTCGCCGGCGATCACCGTGCCATTGGGGCCGACCGAATAGGTCCGACCTCCGCATTCGAAAGAGAACACGGAGACCCGCCAGCCTGAAAAAGCTGCCACGACCACAGACAACCGAACACGACCACGGCAGACGCCCTTGATGAAGAACTCATCGGCGAACTGCTGCTGAACGGAAAGATCGGTGTCAGCGCGAAAGCCTCTGAAGATCCAGTGGAACAGGATCTCATTCCCGTTGTAGATCTTCACATCCGTGTAGGAAGGAGATGTGTCGTGAGCACCGGCCACGAAAACGGCTGAAAAGCCACGTGGCTGAGAGCATTTGCAGTGGCAGGATCCCATCCACCACAAGGAGCTCCGGTCTGCGAGTCGATCGAGATCGCGACCGTCGCCTTGAAGCCATCGAGCGTGTAGTTCGCGAAGAGAGACAGGTGATAACCTGACTGAGGTGGCATCACCTGATCTCTCTCCGTGAGCACGTTGATAGAGCTCGAGGAGTTCGTCATGATCTCACGAACTAGCCAGGCCTGAAAAGGCGACACGATCCGATCGTCCCGTTTGTCCACCATGATGCTGGAAGTCTTTCGCTCATTGTCTTCACATTCGGCGATCGACTCGATAAGTGGAGGAGCTTGACCTCATAAGGGTTGTGAGCCGCAGGGAACGACCCACCACCCCCTCGGCTGCGACCGCGCCGATCATCGCGGTGAGCTGGCCCGCCCCATCCTCCGCCCTGGCCTTGATCTTGGCCCGGACCTTGGTAGTGATCCCAAGATTGAACTGGAACACCCCAACCAGTACCTGATCACCGAAAATTGAGCAATCCTTCGCGGATCGTCAAGGTGAACACCTTGACCCAAAAATGGCCACGAAGGGACCACATATCTCAAAGATCAAAAGAGAGCTGCCGATCGCCTGCAGTGATGTGATTCTCCTAGCCCAGACCTACCTAACCGTAGCTAGGCGAACTTTATGTTATTCTTCTTGTTTCTTGCTTAATCTTTCCATTTTCTTTGGGTTGTTCATCTTCTCAAATATTGCCTCTCTTATTTTATTCATTGTTGAACAGAACTTATCCATACAATCTTCTCCTCTATATAAATATGGTGTTGCTTCGTCGGTTATGCTATTTACTACATTCAACATAAAACCGCAGGGCTTATGATGTTGGTATGTCCCCTTTATTCCATCGCTTGATGGTGTGGTTAAACACTCAATATCTCCATAAATAACATAAGGACATTTTAATTTCTTGTAATGATTTTTGAAAATAATCTTTTCTTTTTGTTCTGGCATTTTTGTATGTTGTATCTCATTAGCCATACGACCTTTTAATAAGTGGGCATTTAGCAACTTTTCATTTGTGAACCCGTGCTGACAATACATACAATAAAACATTTTGTTAGTTTTTTTTGTTGGTCTGTGCTCCAATTAGGCGACTTAAGTCTTTTATTAAGACGTAATGATTATTATTTTCGTCGCGAATGCTTCGGGAGGCTTCTGCCGAAACGTCGCTTAGCACGCGAGGACTCTGCCGAGCGTCTTCTAATAATAATAAGTTAATGTGACATGATGGTCTCTGAATTTTTGTTACTTTATTAACTACTATGCTAGAAGTTCCGATTGGGTCTATACCATAAACATTAACTGATATTGTATTATTACTGATGTTTTCAAACATGTCAATATCTTCGTTTGATGTTGGAAAACCAACACCCTCCCAGTTTATTCAATTATCTTCTTCTTTCAACTTCTTGTAGTGAAATAATCTTTCTCGGTGGTCGTTTTTCAGTATGTCATAAAATTTACATTGAACATTGTATTTAAAACATTGATCGTCTTCATTCTTCATATTAATACAAGCTTTTTTTATCCGAAATCCATTTAGGTAGTTCAATATATTTACCCGCTCTTGTAGGGTTGTATTTATCGTAATGAATAACAATTCTATTAACCTTAACGATTATATAGCCTGATTTTCTTAATTGTGAATTCTGTATCTTAGTTTCAATGTCTGATGCCATATTATTAATTGTTTGTTTCAGTTCGTCTTGGTTGTTGATCGTATGTATACGACTTGTGATATTGAAAGTTTCGGTATCTTCTTGGTGAGCTTGTTCTGGATGCTTGAAATCCATTAATACATTAATTCTTATTTTCATATTGTTGTTCTTTTCTAAAACTCTTTCAGTCTAGGTTCTTGATATTTTAAATATGACAGCCCTTTGTATCATTTTAGGTTTATGTTTGTTATTGAATATGAGTTGGCATATCGTTTAAATGCGCTTTGTTCCTCTGTAATGTTGGCTTTCTGTGTGATGGCATATTTTGTTAAAACTTTATAACTGCTATGCTTTTGGTTGCACGATTTAAAATGTTGTATCTTTTAAACTCTTGTGTTTTAGCTATTTGTTCCTTGTTTTTAGTTTGTTGGCTATGGGCTTTTCTCCATTATAATAATATTCTGTGTCGTTCATTACAACTTTCTTGTAGGTCTTGCCGTTTCTTACTTTAATGTTACCTATCTTACTGCTTAAAACATAATCCATCACATTTTGTAAATCCCCTTGCTCCATTTATATATATGGTGTTTTTTCTTTAAGTAGTTTTTCAGATAGTTTTCTCGTTGGCGCTTTGGGTTTGGGGGTTTAGGGCTTTTCTACAAAGTGAATGCTAATAACTATATGTTTAAAAATATGTATTGTAAACATGAATAGTCTTTTCCGTTATTTCTTCAATTTCATTGTTTATGTTACGGCCTTTACCGTTTGTTTCCTGAACCGTTGGATATGCGTCTTTCCTCTTGTAATTTATATATTTCATGACCTATTTCAATTTCATTCATTTTATGACATAACTCACATATTTTACATGAATTCATTTCACAAATGTTTAAACAAACATTTTCTGGTAGAAACGGCATTAAACGACCTAAGTTGTTTGCCTTAAACCGGCATATACAACAGTTGTTAATTACTTCTGTATATTCGTCGTCAGACCCTGTATCACTACTTGCCATTCTCTCTCAATGTATAAGGTGGCTTTTCTTTAAGTAGATTTTGTTGTGTTTCTTTTGTGATAACCTACATTTTGGTGCCTGCTGATGCTTGTTCATTCCACCTTTCCTAATCCAACATCCACATCTAGGGCATTCCCGTTTTTCTTTAGCTCTTTCACTAATCTCTTCTCTATGATTTTCGTAATACTGTTGCTTCTGTTCTTTGTAACGCTCGGGATTGTTTTGTTTGAACTCTCTTGTCTGAGTTCGTAGGCGTTCGCCGTTTTTTTCTCTGTATGCTTTACTATATTGATGCATATATTCTTTGTAGTGTTGGGCATTTTCTTGTCTATATTGTCGTTGGTAATTGTCAAAATATTCTTTATACTCATCCATATATTCCTTTCGGGTTCTCCCTGCTACGATCTTGTTCAGTGTAGCTTTCTCTCTGATCAGTTCGCCTTCTCTTCGTTTGAATTCTTCTTTAGCTTCGCACGGGTAAATTTCAATTAATTCAATATAGAACTTGTCCTGTCCTATCTCGCGCATTTTAATGTATAGAAGGCTATTATTGTTTGGCTCTTCACTGTTCTTCTTGTGATCGTAAAACCTTTTGCATAATTGTTGCGTCGTGCTTCCGATGTAAATGTCGTTGTCTATGTAATTTCTTACAGCGTATATTTTGCCTTTTGAGTATTCATTCGGTTTATGTCGGCTTTCGTTGGTCATACTGTTATCAAGTGAGAATCAATGTGTAAATGGTTTTTCTTATGTTGATAACTGCATTATGGTATGGTTGGGGCATAGCATAATGGATGGTGCGCGTCTCGGCATCCTGATTTTAAAGGGGCTGTTGGGGAAGATGGGTTTCCACTAGGAGGTCTGTCGGGGAAGTGGGTTTCTCCTAAGGGGTTGTAGGTGAAAATGGGTTTCTCCTAATACCTTTCTAGTCTTATTTAATAGGGAAATGAAGGGTGAAAATGGGTTTCTCCGAAGGTGGTTTTAGGTGAAAATGGGTTTCTCCTGCCCTGTCCTCCAGCACATTAAACTCGCCGATGAACTCCAAGTAGTTTGCCACGACTGACTTGTGCATGCCCGTCTTGGTCTGCTCCTTGATGCGGTTCAAAAGCGTCGTAGTCTGCTCCAAGCTCAAGGACTGAACCCATCCCTCAACATTCACCGAGCGAAGCCCGAAAGCCTTGACCACCATATCACTTGAGTTACATAGTGAAATGAAAACAATATATGAGAACCTGGACACATTTGACTTTAAAAAATAGCATCATGAGAAAAAGAATTATTTCAAAAATAACTTAGTCGGTTATTACAATTATTATCAAAGAGTATATCATATTTTTATTAAGATAATTATCAGATAATATATGATTTACAATATGATACAAAAAGAGACAAACAATTACATTATGAATATTTACAAGCAACATCACGGTTCTTAGATGAGATGATCGTTCAAAAGCCTTGTTAAAACAGTCTATCAATGATAATTTAATAAACTACTAAATTATTATTGAAAACACCAACCACTAAACCCCAGTAATACCCAAATCTTATCCCAATGGCTAACCCGAAGCTCTACAATCATGGCTTTATGTTAGGTTATTCTACGGACAACCCAACTAAAGCCCAGCTAAGCTTAGAGACAAACCGAGAGAAAACGAGGGAGAGGGACAAGTCAAAAAGTGACGAAGAAGTAAGAGGGAGAAAAAAACAAAACGAATGAGGAGCGACATCTACTTAAATGAGGTAACTGATACTGGGGTCTAGACGAAAAACGAGCGAGTTGACAAAGTTAACAAAGAGATGAGAAAACGAGTGAGACACGCTTTTAACAAAACGAAGCAGAGACCCAAGGAGTGAGACAGACCGTAGAGGAGGAAAATAAGAAACGAAGAAGACGACGAGGAGAGAGAACAAGTAAGAGACAGTGATAAAAAAAATGAAGCAGACACGACAACACCAAACACTCCAAACCCTAGAACCAACTTTTTTACAATTGTTGGGAGAGCGCCCGGTCCCCAGTGACTGCGGAATCCCAGCCATCCGCTTGATTCACAAATACTCGCACTGATTGGCTTCTGGATCCCTTCAGGTTCCTCTGCGGCGAGGGTGGGTCCCGGCAATGGTGAAGCCAGAGAGAGTGCTGTAAAAATCAAGAAATCGTAGCAAACGACAGCACAAAACCATCAGGAGACCCAGCGGCAGAGGAGCCTTCTTGTGGCGGGTCCAGGTTCTCCCTCTCGAGGTGGCCGCCTGAAGGTCGCGTGAAAGAGAGACTGTCCCTGTCATGTTCGTTCGTCACCGCCGGGATCGAAACGCACGGACTGTCGAAGCTCCAGCTCTTTCAGAATTCGGAGCAATGCTTTCCGCATCCTTGCATCGAAGTTTCTGCCACTTTTCCAGCGTTGCGAACGAGTCCGGGATCGGGAGCGTCTGCGGGGTGCTCCTGAGGATCTCTAACAGCAGATTGCCAAGGCCGCCCAGCTTGTCAAAGGCATCCGCCGTGTGTTCCACCGCTCTTGGCCGGTCCACGCAGTGCGGCCCACACCCGAGCTCCCTGTCCTTCAGGGTCTTCTTAACGAGCCACTTGCAGGCCTTGCCATCCCAGCCAGGAACATCGTATCTGGCCAAACAGCCCCACCAGCCGCAAAGAAGCTAAGCCAGCTCTCCTTCACCACATCGATCCAACTCTTCGCGACGACCAGGAAAGCTGCTGGCCACCGGAAGCACCAGGCACTACAGCCTACGCAAAAACTCAAGGTCAACCTGCCTACCTGGCTCTACGAAAGCTCGAGCATCCCACGCCCTGTCGGCGATTATGTTCAGTCTCTGCACATGAAACATGTCATCGGAAGTCACACGGAGTTCGAGACATGGGAGAGGCGACATCGATGCACTCCGTTGCCCTTGGTCCCTGGGCAGGCCGTGCTTCATCTGGTTGATGTGCAGCTTTCTCCAGAGGCGGACAGCCTCGCCAGGCCGCGCAGAAACCGAAACCCGTCTTCGTGCCTCCTGCCCTGCCTCGGAGGAGCCGTCTAAGGTCCCGAAGTTGGCCGCGACCTGGGCCGGGGGTGCGGCTCCTTTGAGCTTCCGGGCGGCGCGCTTTTGGGGCTGATGGCACAGTCCGGGTCGAAGAGGCACATCACGGCTACCTGAAGAACTCTCGAAGGATGAACCGGACTGACCGAGGGCTCTCGACTATCAGGAGCCGACATTGATGTGGTCCAGGAGCTGCGTCGTTGCATCTCAGAGGAGCCCCAGCTACGGATGCGTAGTGATGTTAGCCTCAGAGCCTTCTCCGCAGTCGGGATCGCGCAGCAACTTGTGGTACTGCAAGAGAAGTGCCTGGCAGACTCGCGGCCCGGGCCTGAGATTTCCCAAGCCGGCAATTCAGATCCTTCTCGATGCCCCATTTGAGGAAGAGGAGGAAGACCTGGCAACAGTCCAAGGTACTCAGGTACTCATGCGGAAGGTGCAGTCGGAGTCTCCAAACATCCTGAGCACTCTTGCCGCGACTTGCAGCGTGAGATATGGGTTCGACAGAGCCGCCACACTGCAACAATGACTCCTTTGTGCTTCGAGCTGCTACCCTTGTATAACCGGGCACAAGAGCAGAACGAGGCACACCTAGTCCAGTTATGCAGGTCAAGCCTCGGGAGCATGACAAGAGGAGAAGCCACGGTTTTCCATCGAAGGTTGGACATGAGACTTGGACGGACCAACGTGTCGACTAATACAGACGAGTCTGAAGAAGTGTGCGGATACACAATCTGCAGAAACAGCACAGACTTCCAGCTGCAAAGCTAAACTTCATCTCGAGCCACTGGTACAAAGAACTCCCTGGCGTGAGCATCGGCTTTGCCTCGGCATGCGGAGTCCAGAGTCTCGCAGTCTCGCAGACTCGACTCAAGAGCAAAAGGCAGAGTGAGATCTCGGCTGAGCTTATTCTTGGCAAGCTCGTCCAGCTTGGACCAAGCTTCCTGCAGGCACTCGAGGCTCAGATCTCGCCGCGCCTGCTCGTGCTCAGACACAGCATTCTGCGGGAAGTGCAGAATGCAAAGAACGTCTTTCGAATTGGGCTGAGATCAAGCGTCGCCGAACCGCACATCACCTGCTGCATGTCAAGCGCCTATGACACACGAAAGCTAAACTCACGGCCCAGAAGGAGAACCACCAGCAACCCGGAATGCTGAAGCATGACATGCGACAGAACAAGCAAATCCTGTATGGTCAGCACCAGGCTTTGACGCGTGGACTCTGGCAGTGGGAACCTCAGCCAGGAGCACAGAAATGCAGAAAGCACGTCACTTCAACATTGTGGGCCCAGGGCTCTGGCGAATGGAGGTGCGCAAAGGCATTCCAGTACAGCAAGTGCGAACAAAGGCCGATCCTGCTATGGCAAGGATCCTTCAGCTCCTTCAACATCTGCAGGGAGCGCACAGACGCGTGAGGGAGAAGAGCAGCCGGCGCACGCCATCAAAGAAGAGCCTCAGGAAGCGCTGCGAGAAACAGGAAAGCGGGAGGCAAGCGGCAAGCAGGGTTTGTCACGAGCAGAACTTGGTATCCGGACGGGTCACGGCCTCGGCTTTGGTTGCAGGACTCTTGCGGACACCCCTTCACGACTGTTGGGCATGAGGCGTGTCGAAAGCAACTCCAGCGGGAAGTCGTTCCTTAAAGATTCGCGACGTGTTCGTCGCTCGTTAACAAGGCGGCTACGGGCGGCTGCTAGCGGCGGCCAGCGGCCAGGAGCGGCCGAACAGAATGGCGCCAGAAAGCTTCGCCCACCCCTTCGCACATGTTGCGGACCTGCCTTGCTTAGGCTTCGCCGCTTCGCCGCTTCGCTTCGCTGAGGCAAAGGCTCGGCATAGTCGTCCACCTCCAGCTGCAGCTGTTCCAGCGACACCTGCCCGGATGGCGTGCTGCGTATCCACCCCGCAAGCGCTCAACCGCTGACCACCAAGCCTGGGAACGAAAGACATGCAGTGTAAACGTTAGGACTCAACAGTCTATAAATTCCACATTCTAGACAGACCAGGAATCACAGAAGCCACCAGACGGTCACCTGCAGCGGCTTCTGCACCTCTGCCACGAGCTCAGCAGGCACCTCCGTCCCATCTCATGTAAAAAGCAAAGAGCGGAGCGATGCAGTGTGCTGCAAAGGCTGTGCGGCCATGCCTGGATCTGGGACAGGAGTCCCGGCGACCTCAGCAACGAACACCGCAGGAAGGCTTGCTGCGACTTGAAGATTTAAGAGCTCATCCGAGGAACTGCCAAGCGGTGGTGCCCCTGGCGCCTTTTTTCGCACGCTGCAAGGAGAGTACCGAGCGAACAAGGCGCCTCGACTGCAGGCGAAGGGAAGGATAAACTTCCTCTTCAGCTGCTCCAGCTCCTTGAAACCCTCGTTGCCCCACTGTCGCAGCACCTTCAGAGCACTCAGAGAGAAAAAGCGAAGGACCAAAAGGACATAAAGAGCCCATGGCCTCCGGCCGGTGCACCGGGCCTTGGTCCCATCGCTGGTCGCTTGCACTCGGTGGAAAAACGCCCCCCCCCCCCCGCCCGCCTTCCTCGCCACGGGCGTGGCTCTGCATGGTCTCCAGCTCCTCCAGAGGTCCCAGCTTCTATGAGGCCGCCGTCCGGCCGCCTCAGTTGTCCTGCGTGAAGCCCGGGTCTGCACCACGCGAGTTCTCTTGGTCTCGGAGACTCCTCCAGCTTGCGCAGGTGACTGATTTCCCCTCAAGAGCCCTCATTCTGTGCAGCTCAAGCGCATTGTGGAAAAGGCGAGCAAGAAGCGTTCCTGCTGCTAGACCCAGAGCCCAGAGCACCACATGGACAAACCACTATAAGCCCTGCCTCTTGAGTGTACTTCTTCTGGGCCAAGAAGTTCCCGGTGCCCTGCGCTCGGGAAATTCTTTGCACGGCTCCGGTGTGCGCGCCGTGCCGCAGGACCTTCTTGGCTTTTTCGTAGAGGCCCGAGGTGTCCGGCGGCACCGCAGTGATCAGCGGATCTGAGGACTCCTGCAGCGCTGCGGCGCTGAGGGTTCCCCCTTTGTGCTGGCTGAACCCAAGCCCGGGCCCCGGACCTGCCCGGGAAGGCCCCCGGCCTGGCAGAGAGTTCTGCCTTATCTTATGCCCTTGGCCCATGCTGCTGGGGCTGGGGCCTCCATCAGCTCCGAAGCCCGGCTCCGCTCCCAGTACGCACCTCGTAACAGCGACCTATAGCCCCAAGGACCCCCAACAACCCCAGGCCTCCTTTGCGAACCGACGCCATGGGGGAGGTCTCAAACCTTGGAGATCTCGGCGGCTTGAAACTGCGATCCCGAGGCTTTGCTTCTCAGCGAGCAGCGCTACTCCGATCCAACTCCTCGAGCGCCCTTGCCGCTCCCGTTTGCCATCTGCCGGTGTCGAAGGCCCGGTGCCGCGGACCCAGCATCGGGCGAGCTGCAGAAAAACTAAAGAAACGGGTGTAGCAGCTTGAAGGCTCGAAAACTCCATGCCTAACTCCAATTTCCTGCGGCCTGCAGCAGGCAACGGCTGATCCACAAAGACGAAGTGCAGGATCCGATTCGAGTCAGGGGTCACCTTCGTCAGCTTCCTTTTCGTGTCATGCCTCTGCCCTCTCTCAGCCCACCGAGTCGGCCCCTTAGGGGCAGAATCGGTTGAGAATTACAAGTGGCAGGCCCAGGAGCATCCGCACTGTGGTAAATGCGGCGCCCGCACATGATTCCTACGTGCAAACTGGCGTGGATGAACTCTCTGGCTTCGTTACGTCTGGCGCATGCCGACTTCGACGACGCGGCCAGCCCCAAAAGCCCGCAAGGGGTTGAGCCTGTGCTTTGCTCGAGAGCATGTTTGCCATGAACGGCTCTTTGAGCGTGCCTTGCCAGGGCCGTGCTGCTGTCGGTGCGCCTGCCACGGGCTTAAGGTGGTTTCAGACTCGTCGCCGCACGCCAGGCTACCCTCGCCTGTGGGAATTCTCGAAGCGCACCCGCAAGTCCTCCAAAAGCAATCATGTCTCTCACTGCACGACACTCTACTCAAGGCTGTGACAGCCTGTCGACTGTAAGGTAGGATTCGGTCTGGATTCGGTCTTACTCGGGTGCAAGTGTCATGTTTCTCTTCTTTTGGGGGCTGACAAGCGCGATCTGTGACTTCGCTTTTCCGAGATCTGTGGCTTTTTGTGTTGACCTACGTCTTTTTTCAGCGTCTGGTTCGAGTCTCTCTGCGGCACTTGATCCTTTGATTTGGGTAGCATCAATCTGGGTAGCCGGTGTCCTTTGCTGTTGGCTTGACTTGTGCCTCCTCTTGGCTCTTCGAGGGTATTACCCAGTACGACTTGGGAAGAGGGCGACGAGAGCTAAGAAGAAGCAGAATCGATAAAGCTCGGTCGGAATTGCGTGCCTTCTCGGCAGCGTGGAGGTCAGGTCAGCACAGATGCATTGCAATGAAGCTTGAAACTTACCAGATGATACTATTCTTGTGCACTACACTGCGCACTACAAGGGGTGTACCTTGACCGACCTCATTGCCCTCCGGAACGTCCCTCCATAGGCAAAAAACCGGCCATGTAAAACGTCACTCAACATCTTCGTTTGCGGTGTAGGTTTGGGCTTACAGCTTTTTAGGGTGAGGGCTTTGCCACCCGATGTGACCTTTTAGACTTAGCACTTGCCACCCAACATCTTTTTGTTCGGGCTTCGAGTTTGGTGTAAAGCCTTTGGTTTTGGGTTTAGTTTACGAGCTTTTCGGACCGAACATCTTCTTTTTCAGGATTAGGGTCTGGCTCACGGCGTTTGAGGGTTTCAGAGCTTGAACTGCGACCGTATTGGGTTCAGGGTTTGCCACCCAACATCTTCTTTTAGGGTTTAGGCCTTCGATCTGGCTTACAAACATTTATAGGGTCAGGGCTTGCCACCCAAAGTGTTGTTTTCGGGTTTTGGGTTTGCACCGAACATCTGCTTTCAGGCTGCACGGTGTTTTTGAGGCTTTGGGCTTCGTTTGCGACGCTGTCGGGTCTAGGGCTTGGTTTACGACCGTGTCTGAAGGTCTGAAGGCTCTTTGCCGAGTGCGTCGCAGCTGAATTCCTTGCCAGGAGGAGCCTCGTGCTGGGGCCTCGGACTGAGATTACGACCTTTTAAAAACCAGGGTTTGCCACCCAACATCTTACTTTGAGAGTTTAGGGTATCTTGTAGGTTTTGGATGGGTTTCATTCTCACTCACTCTACACTCGGGCAGCACGAGTGCGCAGTGCACTTCAAAGGTGCTTTGCCCCAGTCGGGGCTCGGGGGTGGGAGGGCGGGCTACCTAACAAACTAAGCTACCTTGAGCCTAAACGCAAAGGTGAGACGACAGGTGAAACCCTACGTACGCTACGCTGTACTAAACAGGTTTCACTCTCACTCACTCTACACTCAGGCAGCACGAGTTCGCGCCACACTTTCTTGCGCGCAGTGCACTTGAAAGGTGCTTTGCCCCAGTCGGGGCTCACCCCCCCCTTCAACGAAGCCGGGACCGGAACGGTCCTCGGCTCAAAGCCTCAAAGGAGAGGGGAAGCGTAGGTGCCCTTTCCCTCGTTACTTTTTTTTTCACACAGGCCTCCTGCTGTGGCCTGCCCGGGACCGAAACGGTCCTCGGGCTACCACGCCTACGGTGGCATCAGGTCGACATTAGCCATGGCCTGTGCTACTCCTTTTGCGGAGTCACGGGCCTCCCAGATGTACTCGTGATAAACTGACGTCCAGCGCCCAAACCTTTGAAGCTTCGCGCTATTCTGAAAGGCTGCCCAGATCGCTGAAGCTCCCCCAAAGCGAAGGGAGTGAGCCCCAATTGCGCCTTGCATCCCGCAGTGGGACGCGGCCCTGGCAATCATCATCTGCAAGTTCTCCCTCGTCACATTCCTCAAGAAAGGTAAGTGAGATTCTTCCATGCCATAGTACCTTTCAGGGTAAGCGACGAACATCCGGATAGTCGCATCTACTGAGCAGAGAGGTGGCTCGCAACAAAAATGGTTGCGCGTGGCACCACGGTTGTAGCGGTCCGTCTTACTCCCCCTTAAATGTATGACGACCTCGTCGGCTTGTCGGAGGGAAGCGGCGTCGTAGAGTTTGCCCTCTTTGCGTAAGAGCAGGTCCCCTCCTTTCAAGTGGCGCGACCCTGGGAGGTGCATAACCGGGAGAAATTCGGATGCCCGCAGCAAGAAGAAATACCCAAGACAGAGGGCAAGCCAAAGGCCGGATGCCTCCTCAAGGTCAGACTTCCACAGCTGCTCAAAGAGGAAGAGCAGCATATTGGGCGTGACCGGTAGGCGCCTTACGGGAGTGGCATAGCGCTTTTTGAAGCCAGCCATGATAAGGAGGAGCCTGGGCTTCTGCTCGAACGTGGGCGGACTTATAGCAGCCAATCTCATTTTCAAGGTCCCCGGTGCCCTTCCTCCGTTCACGGCAGTGTGGAGGAGAAAATCCACAAGAAGATCTTCGTCGGCTTGGGGATCTCTCCCTTGCAGCAACCAACCGACCCCCCTTCTTGTGCAGAATAATCTCCATTATGGGAGTTGGCCTTCGTAGGCTTTTTGTGTGCCCGAGGCGAGTCTGTCCATGGCGGCCTTTAGAGCTTCCGTTTCGAAGTCCTTTCTGCAGGCACAGCGGGGCGTCGGGTTGGGCCGGTCGAGTCCCCCAGAGTCGCTTGGCTGTGGCAGGGCCTCCCAGAAAGGGAGGATTCTTCTGCTTCCTAAAGGGCGCAGATAGTCCTTCAAAAGAAGGGCTACCCTTCTTTCTTTCTCCTCGCACTCTTCCTTAGTTGCTGGCTTGTAGGATCCGGGGATGAACCATCCCTCGGATCCACAAGGGCAGCAACTCAGCAGGGTGCCGAGAAACCAACAAGCACCCAGGAATACCCACAGCCAGTGAACGATCGCATGGTTCGTGTCCCTTTCGGCGTCGTCGTTCCTTTGGCGGCCCAAAGAGAGAGCATACGACCAGCTAGCCTCCGGACCACAATCCCTGCAAGGCTGCAGTCGGCGATGGAGGGGCCGGACCAGCACACAGTTAGGTGCGTGGAATTCCGTCTCACCGCGGATCACCGCGACTTCTGCCTGGCCTCCATGCGGTTGAGCCGGGTCTCGGGCCCCAGGAACTGGTATGGCTTCAGTGGGTGTGCACACCAAACAAGGCCTAAGCAAAACCGTGTCATGTCCGCCCAGGTGCGGGCAATTGGGTCGGTGATAGGCTGTGCCTCTGGGGGTTACTACGATTAAATCGCCTCTCCTCCTGCGAAAGAGGCCTCCTTGGGTTGTCTCGCCTCGCATCCCATCCGCCCGGGTCGCGGCGAGAGGCCCCCTGTCGGCTATCATGCGCTGACGAGGCGGAGGTGCTTTCGTTGGCGGAGCTGGCGGGGGTGCAGGTGTACCAAGGGTCGTAGCTGGGGGTGCTGCAAGATTGCTGTCTAGGCGCCCCCCTATTGTTGCCATTGTGACCTTGGTTCTGCCTTCGCCTTCCCCATCTTACACACCTTCGCCGAGGAAGGAGAGCCTACTGGCGCAGGGTTGGATGCACGTATGCGCGAAGCTGCGCAACGGGAACTTAGAGAGTTTAAAGAGCTCTTGGCCACCGAAGGGACGCGCAAAAGCAAACGTGCCACCGACTCCAAGCGTCGCCGAAAGCTCAAAAAGGTGTAGGGACCGCGAGGGGGGACCTGGCAAAGGTGATGGAGAAGGGCCTGGCAGGAACGACGATCTAAGGCTACTACGTCGTTATCCGTGGGGGAAAGTTCCGAGGCCGTCTCGGCACCGGAACCGACCCCGAAGGCCCGGTTGACCCAGTAGGATCCGAGGACCGCTTCGGTCCCGGAGCCTTCCAAGATCCGGAAGCTGGGAAGCCTCGTTGTCCTCGGTGCCGCTGCATGTGGTGGGCTGGAGTTCGCGGCCGGTCAGAACCCGGACCAGCTCACCCCCGCCTGACGAAGAGCCTTACGACTACAGTTGGGAAAGCTCGAGACTGTGCTGCTTCGTTTTCCAGCCGGAGCTTGTGCTCCTGAGCCCGGCGGCGCGACTTCTCTTGTTTGCGCGCGACCCATATAGCAGCCGTCAACCGATCCGATCGCAGTGGCTTGTTGGTCACCGACGGCGGAACCGGGTTGTTTCTCTCGAGTTCCCTCATAGCGCCTCCCTGCTTGTCGAGCTCCTGAACGCACCACCCTCACCGTCCCCACCACTCTGCTGCCGTCCCCACTCACACCGTTCCTAGCATTCCCCCACTTTCGCCAATGCGTCCCCGGACCCCCCCCCCCGCACCCTCACCCCCCACACCGCCCTCCCACCACCCTCCCAGCTTGCGGCCACCCACACCGCCTCCTGCCCCGCGCTCCCACCGCCCCCACTACCCACCGTCCCCACCACTCTGCTGCCGTCCCCACTCACACCGTTCCTAGCATTCCTCGACTTTCTTAGGTGCTTAGAAAGATTTATTAAAGGCTGCCAATGCGTGCCCGGACACACCGCCCTCACCACCCCCACCACCCTCACCGCCCCCACCAGCTTGCGGCCACCCACACCGCCCCCACCAGCTTCTGGTCGCGGTGGTCAGTGTCGAAGGCGAGAGGAACGAAGAATGTCAGGGGGATATATATATATATATATCTCTCTCTCTCTTATATGTATGCATGTAGGTATGTATAGGCATATGTATATGTATATATATATATGTATGTGTATATATATATATGTATATATATATATATACATATTGACATACATACATATATATATATATGTACATGTACGTCCTATCTATCTATATACATACATATA
>CAJNJA010082007.1:0-20495 GCA_905231915.1 Symbiodinium necroappetens | reverse complement strand
TTTATGGCTTCGGGTTTAGGGCTTTGCGGTTTAGGGAAGCTTAGGGCTTTAGGGTGTAGGGATTTAAGGCGTCTGTGGCTTTAGGGCCCTAAACCCTAAACCCTGAACCCTAAACCCTGAACCCTATCGGGCCCCCCTTTGCCAACAAACCAAACGCGGCTCCTGGCTGCAGCACCGGAGGACTCGAAGCAGGCAGCCGGAGCAGCATGTTATTGAACCGATTTGGGCTTAGGGTTTAAGGCTTAGGGTTATAGGGTTTAGGGTTTAGGGTTTAGGGTTTAGGGTTTAGGGTTTGGGGTTTAGGGGTTTAGGGCTTAGGGTTTAGGGTTTAGGGTTTATTGAACCGATTTAGGCTAAGGTTTAGGGTGCAGGGTTGAGACATAGTCCCTATAGGGCTCCAGAGACCGCAATCATGAGCTACTGGGTTAGGTTTAGAACAAGGCAGTAACCTGCCATGTAGGTCGCTGAAGCGATCTCTTTTGAAGTTACTTGTAAGTTTCGGCGGCATTTCGTTTGTCGCAGCATGTAAATCTTAAAGCGTGAAGAGTTTTGGGCTCTGGGGGCTTCGGGCTAAGCAGGCTGATGTCTGTTCTGTCTCATGGACTTGGTGAGCCTAATTAAACCCTAAACCCAAAACCCTAAACCCTAACCCTAAACCCTAAACCCAAAACCCTAAACCCTAAACCCTAAACCCTAAACCCTACAAACCTCTGAACTGAACTAATAAGCCAAATCTTTTGTCAAGGGTGGGGACTGGGTACCGTGTTCGGGCTTGGTGTTGAGGCTCTGGGGCTTTGATTTAGGCTTAAGATGGCTTAAGGTTCTAAGGTCCAGGGTTTAGGGTCTATGTAAGGCAAAATATGTAGAAAGAATGAAGTGCGAACAAGAATCCTCAGCCAAAACCACCAGAAATTAAACCCTAAACCGGACAAAGGATGGAGCTTTCAGGATTTGCTGACGCATGTTCCTGCAATCAGTTTGCGCTCGATGCAGCTTCATTGTGAGCCATGGCGCCTGATGTACCGGATACCCGCGATCAAAAAACTGCCCTCCCGTAGTAAGGACCCTAAACCCTAAGCGCTACGCCCTAAAATAAGTAGGGCGGTGTTAAAGCTTCTGAAGACAGGGGGAGATAAATCAGGGCTCTGCACTGAAGGAGTCTCTGTTCATACCCCGTGCTGGCTGTTTCTATTCGAGGGTCGTATGACCCTAGGCCCTAAACCCTAAGCTTAAGCCCGCTCGGGGCTTCGAGGCCCTGATCCTGGGCTCAAGGGATAAAACTCAAAGGCCCTAAGAACTTGCAGAGGTTTATCGGTCTTTTCTCAGGCTTTATAGGGAATGGTAGTGGAAATCGGGGTCGGGGGCCTTGGCAACACCAAAGTACATGCTAGCACAACCTGCCCCGGCCCCTCTGTCCGTGTATGTCTATGCGTGCGTGTGTGTGTGTGTGTACATATATATATATAAACACATACATCTAGGCGTGTCTAGATACGTATGTCTCTGTCTTACCACATGGTTGCCAATTTCATCTGCAGGTGTCCCATCTGTGTGCACATACATGTCGTCGCGCTGTGTTTAGATCTCCAGGCCTTTGTGCCTTTCTCTATCTACCTCTCTCGCAGTGTCCGTCCTATCTGTCTACTCATTTATCTTCCGAATTCCTCATCGATCTCTCTATCTGCTTGTCCACCTGTGCAGGCCTGACAGGATATTCGTACCTTAGTTGTATGTGTTTTGTGCAAGACAAGCTTCTACCCATGGGGGCCTATGCTGCGCAAACGCAGACTCGATCACAACGACCCATCAAGCAACTCAAACGCTGAGTCTATGCCTATGCATGAAATACCGACCAAAAGGTTTAAGACCCATGAATCCTGGCTCCTCACCGAAAATCCTGCAGACCAGAAGAGGCGAACTTGGGTCCACGAAGCTCTGTATATGTATGTATAATATACATAAATATATATATATATACATACATACATACATACATACATACATACACATACATATAAATAAATAAATCTATACATAAATAAATAAATATAATAAATAAATAAATAAATATATCTATATATATGTTGCAATGCAATCTATATTGTATTATTCGTATTCTGTTTATTGCTGTTCTTGTTACTGCTGATCTTGTGCTTGGTCTCATTATTGTTTTGACCACTTGTAGCAAATATTGTAGGCTATATAGGTGTACAGTAAAGTGGAGGCATATACATGAAACATGAAGAAACCGGACGGATAGACCAATGGATGGAGTGCCAACGGACTGCACTCTAGCCATGAGCTGTACAGACAGCAAAGTCGCGCGCCGTCAACAAACAGACATTTCATGCACCATCAGTATCATCAGCTGCCTGATCATCCGCATTTTCGTCCAGGTATGCAACGGTAGCACCTTCATCATCGCGTGCATCATCAGCGTCATCATCATCGCCATCGGCCTGGCCACGAGCCCCACTCAGCTTCCTGAACAGCTTAAATTATCATGCATATCTACATGTCTACATATAGGTACAAATGGGTATATACAGTTATAAATATACAACTATATACTGTTATATACACTTACATATAGTTATATAGTTATATATATATATAACAATCTGTATATATATATATATTTGTCTCTCTCTCTCTCTCTCGCTCTCTCTCTCTCCCTCTCTCTCTCTTTCTCCCCAACACCCGCTATTCAAAAAAAAACAAAGCTGCAAAAGGAGCTTCAAAGAGCCTCCACGGCAATCAGTAGCAAGCGGGAGCCGGCATCGAGTCCATCCTGTGCTTCGTGCTGTGTGGGTCTCGGTGTCAAATGCTGTCGGGTGGGATTGCGGGCATACATCAGTGTGTGTGTGTGTAAGTAAGTAAGTAAGTAAGTAAGTAAGTAAGTAAGTAAGTAAGTAAGTAAGTAAGTAAGTAAGTAAGTAAGTAAGTATGTATGTATGTATCTATGTATGTGTGTATGCTTATATATACATACATACATACATACATACATACATACATACATACATACATACATACATATATACATACATACAACAATATGTGTGCATGCATACACTTGGAAGTGTTCAGACGCCTGGCTTAGGGCTTTCGGGCATTCAAGTGGTTAGAGGTTTGTTCCACGTTCAAACTCTGCTCTACATTGGGATCTAAGCACTGGTCGATTAGAGTTTAGGGTGACTGTAGCACCAAACCATGCCGAAACAGGCAACGTCACAGTAGCTCATGACCCCGTAATTGTAGGGAACTTTCAAGCAACTGGAACCACAGGCATGGTTCAGATGCCCCATTTCCATGACCCAGTATTTCGCGGCGTATATATGTGGCTACAGGACACCGGACAATGCTTCGCTTGAGACCTGAACCGAAAAAACCGCAATTCCGATAATGTTGAAAACCGCAGTTCCGATAATATTGAAGCCTGGAAACGCTAGATTGAGGGTTTCAGGTGGGCAGGGCACGGCAGGGGCAGGGAGCAGGCCGTATTGGAACCTATAAGACTGACTTCATAGAACCTTTTTTTCAACCCTCGAGAACCCGTATGCATAAAATATTGCAACACCCTCAGGAATCTGCACAGAATCCCTGGTAGCAAATCCGAAAACACGAGAAATCCTTGGCTTCCGCGGTGTAGGCCGAGAAGTCGGGCCGATAGCGAATGGGCCTTGGGACTTCTCAAAGTATATAGGAGTTAGGGATCGAGACGTTTCGGGGTTGCGGGTTTAGAGTTTGTAGTTCAGAGTCTAGGAGTTAGGAGGGCGCTTGGGGTTTTGGGAGTCTGGAGATGAGGGCTGAGAGCCTAGCCTCAGTTCGTTGCTTCTGATGCTTAACGGAGTCACCAGCGCCCCGTCTTTGCTTGCCTTCGTTTGATCTTATACGACTATACGACCCTAACCATAGACTTGTTATACAAGAGAAGTACTACAGTCTGGGGTCTAGGTAGGGCTTATGGCGTTTAGGGTTTGGAAGTTTGGGGCTTAGCTACTAAGAGGCGAGAGTTTGTGAGGATTTCGGGCTCAGGGTTTCGGGGGTTCGGGAGTTTAGAAATTGGGGTTTAGGTTCCACTAATATAGGGGCCTTGACCTATACTATTTTGTGGGTTCCTTCTTGTAATTATAGTACAATATACCTCAAAACCCTGGTCTAATTATTAAGGCCCCTACATTAAGCGCGCCTTTGGGTTTCGACGCTTGGGGTTTAGGGTTTAGGATTGGTCTGGGAGTTATGGTGACGTCGGGCTTACTTAGATTTTTTCGACTTTAGACCCGTATCGGGATTTGTAACGCGGCACAGGGAGTGTCAAAAGGGTTTTTGTCGGAGTATGCAGGGTTTAGGGTTTAAGTCCGTTGGGGTTGCATCGGTCTTCGTAAGCTTTTAAGGTTTTACAGGGTTCTAACGGGAGTGAATTACATGGTTTGGTTTGGGACTGAGGATTTATGGCCTCAATCAAGAATCTAAGGTTTTGCACGTTCGGGTTTAGGGTTTTATACGGTTTTGGCTTGATTCCGGATTCGGGCTTTACAACAGCCCTAGAAGTTTGCGTGCCTCAAGAGTTTAAGACTTGGGGTTTGCAGGGTTTGAGAAGTTGAGGTTTGGAGTTTTGAGGCCTGGGTTAGAACGGTTTTTGGTTTGAGAGTGTGTAGGGTTTCTTTAGGGTTTAGGGTTCTGGGGTTACGATGCGTTTATCTCTAAAACAGTGCTACTCCGAGTAGGAGAACCTTCGACGTCAAGCTAGGAGTTAGGATTAGGGGGACCCTTGTTGGGGATTCTGGGGTTACGATGCGTATACTCTAAAACAGTGCTACTCCGAGTAGGAGAACCTTCGACGTCAAGCTAGGAGTTAGCATTAGGGGGACCCTTGTTGGGGATGTAGACCCTCTCAGTAAGGTCCTTCTTAAGAGAGCCATAAGAAGGGTCCCCTTTTTGGGGGTCTCCCTGACTTCAACCGTAAGGCCCTAAAACTCAAACCCCGGCCAGCAAGCCCCAACGCACTCAACTTGACACCCGCACAGATCCCGGATCCAGCCCTGTAGAAGCTGAAACTTTGAAGTGAATCATGCCCCAAAGTCTAAGCCCTAAACTTGCCCTAAACCCTGAACCCTTAACAATGAAACCTAAACCCCTAAACCGTGTAGGGCAAAGGCGTTTTGCAAGTTCTGGGTTCTATCAGGTCCAGGGGACTTCCAATCATGAGTCACAGGAACTGAGGGGATCCGAAAAAACGCGAGGAGCTCTACTGTAGTGACTTTTTTTTTACCAAATAACCATGTGTGAGACCCTAATTATACTCGGTACGCTTCACTCCTACAGACTCCTACACCCTAAACCCCTAAGCGATTGACCAGCTGTTGCCAATGTACGAGGTGTTGTGATGGAAATGCCAGCCTTCGCGTCCCCCGACAGCCCTAAACCCTTAAACCCTGAACCCTATTACTCGGTTGACTCGGTTGTGACACTTGGGAGTCTATACTGCTTCAGTGGAAACGGCATTGTCGTTCCGTTGGCGACACCACCACGCCAGCTTGGCCACTGCCTGTTGCACCGTGTAGCCGAGGAGCCTCCAAGTGTTCCAACCAAGTGCATTAGCACGGTTGATCTTGCTCATGAGCAGCCTCCCACTGGCGCCTCCGCCTGCGAGAAGTGGTTACCCGGTGCTGCCTGCCGGGGACGGTCCAGGGCCTGACCAGGCCGGATGCGCCCATTTGTATAACACTTTGCCATGTGTACGCAGCATTGAGTTCGGGCCAACTTTGTTATTTAGTTACTGCAGAGCTCCCCCCTTCAAACGGGGGAGCCCCAGGGCCAGGGGCCACAAGGAAGGTGTCAGCAATTTGCTCTTCCCGGGTGTGGTTGTTGTCGTCAGGGTACCAGTCCGCCCAGGGACGTCACAGTAGAAAATCCCAGGCCCAACGGAGCAATACGGGATTCTTGCCCAGGACACTGAGGTCTTAGAGGGACTTTGGAAGCTTTTTGGGGCTTAAGGTTTTAGAAGGGTTTGATAAGGGTCTATATTAGGTCTCCCTGCAGTATATGCCTTCGCTCTAAGGCACTTGTAAAGGCAATGTTGCTAAGAAAAGTCCATCAACTCCATAACAAAGCCTTCTACTAAAGCCTACGCAACCCTGAGAACCACTATACAACTACATAAAACTCGTAAAAGAGCCCTATACATTGCCACTGCACGTTGTTGAATCACTAGTAACATTCTCCCCCTACAACACATCTACAATCGGCCTTTTACAATCTAACAACCGCAAAACTCTGTTCGAAATATGAGGCCCCTACATCATAGAACCCTGGTAGCAACCCCTTTAGCAACCTTGTAAAGGACCCCCAAATCCTACACCCCAAACCCTAAACCCTAAACTTAACCTCTACAGGAACCCTTAACATGAGCCCTATTCTAATTGTTGAGGCCCCTCGATCAGCTTTGATTCGAAGGTGTTTGGATGGCTTCGGGTTTAGGGCTTAGGGTATAGGGTTTAAGGGCTGGGGGAAAAGGTGGCTGGGCTTAGGGGTTGAGGGCTTCAGGGAATTCTGGAATAGGGTTTAGGGGCAAGAACACCGATAACCCCACACTCCAAGCGTTTAGCTTGAGGGCTTGGGGCTTCGGGTTTCAATTCAAGGCTCCCTTCTCAGGGACTCGGAAATTGATCCAATCCGGAATGTCCATACTCAGGGGTTTCTAAACCCTAATAGACCCTAAACCCTAAACCCCCTAAACCCTAAGCCCTAAGCCCGCGAAATCTACTTGCTTGGGCTTCCTGACTGTGCCTTCCTAACATGCATCATAACATGAATCCTGAGAAGGAGAGCTGCGGGGGATTATTAAGGGCTTCGGGCTTTGATTCTGTTGGGTCCAAAAAAGATCGGGTTACTATACCCTAAGCCCTAAACCCTAAACCGTCCGGGGTTTATCTTCAGTAGGAACCAGGGAGCTATAGGTCCTCCCGGTCCCCAGCCCAAAGCATCTTGCCTTGAAGCCCTCAACCCGACAGCAGTTACTCTAACCGTAGCTCAGGACCGCGCCAAGCACCACATCACAAGCACCCCATGACACCCTAACCCCGTGTTCTTGTTTTGATTTAAGTTACCCGGATAAAGAAACCATACTATTCATTGCAGATCCCCATTTTAGCAACTTCAATAAAATCCCTTAACAAGAACCCAGATTACTAGCCCGGGCCCTGGAAATTATCTCTGGGGCCGCCGGCGTCAATCGAGTGGCAGTGGACTTGCCGCCTGCCCGAAGCACTTTGGATCCTAAAAGTTCTAGGGTTTACAGGTGTTTTGGATCCCGGGGGGGGAGGGGGGGTCTGATAAACCCCAAAGCCCTAAACCCCTAAACCCTAAACCCTAAACCCCTAAACCCCTAAACCCCTAAACCCCTACACCCTAAAGGTTCTAGAAGGGTTCAGAAAGCTTCCATACGGTTTCTATGTTTTGAGGTTTTTGGATGCTAGGACTAGGAAGCGTTTTCGGGCTCAGGGCCTTGGTGTCTAAGTGTTTGCTTAAGGGGCTTGGGGGTTTAGGGGTTAGGGCCTGGGGTTTAGGGCTTCTGGACGCGGTGCTCTTTCTGGATTCAGGATTTAGGGTCTGTAGGGCCCAATGGCACAGGTGTGGGGCAGGTAAAGCACTAAAATAAACGTGTCCCATAGGCGTGCGTGGGACAAACATCTCCTGACAAGATATGGGGATGTTCCGACCCCCTGAACCCAGGCCCTAAACCCAAACTTCTGCGTTCGTCAGACCGCCGCGAAAGGAAATGACGATTATTCTCGCCTTCCTGCGAGCAGACAACTCGCGCCCACATCTGTCTGCATCATAATGTAGAAGCCTGAACACTGATTAATACTATTCCTCAAAACTCGTACTGCTGCCATTACTCTCATTGTTAGGGCTGTATTCCAAGTTCCCTATAAGGCGGCTGCTGTGGCCAGCCTGACCTCTTCTCCTCTGGTTCACACTTGACGTTCTGGTTATCTTACGGGTTGGGTGGAGCTGTCTGCTCATTAGACAGGATTTCAGAGGGCTTCGGTCGGGTTTGGGGCTTTAGGGTCAGGGTTTGCGGATTACAGGTTCGGGGTTTCGGGAGCTCGCCCCTGGAGCGTAGGGACACCCTAAATAAGCTTGTGCATTCCGGCTTGAAGGCTGATTCTAGAAAGCTTCTAAGATTTACGATGCTAAACCCGAAACCCTAAACCTAAGCAAGGGGCTTGCTAAATTCCCAAATTTGCCCTAAACCCTGCGACCCTCCCTGAAAATCTTAACTCTCTTCTTCAACCTCAAGCCAAGAGGGGTTTAGGGTTTAGGGTCTCGTTGCTCACAACTCCGAAGATTTCAAAAGCGCCGACATCATGGAACCCCTGAAGGCTCTAACCTAGACCAGCCTCCACAACGCAATGCCCAACAACCCGGATCCACAAACTCAAAACGGCTTGAAACCCTCAACCCCAAACCCTAAACCCGAAAGTGATGCGGCCAGAAATTCTCCGCTCGGTATTGAAGCACGCTCTGCCCTGTCCCACAGTAACAAGGTAATATGAAAGCCCTACCTGTAACCGAAAAGGCCTACCTGTTTCAGGACCTAGATATAGAAACCATAATAAAAGCAACCCTCAAAAGGTAGGTCTTTCCGGCTACAGGTAAACTCTAAGACTAGAAGCCTCCTATACTGTTATGTAAATTAAGGAAGCTTTTGTATCCCAGGACACGTCTTAGAGATACAAAAAGGCTGAACCCGGATCGGCACCTTGCTCATCGGCGAGCCTCTCCATGGTGAGTTCCAGACACCTGGCATGCAGGTTTTAGGGTTTAGGGTTTTAGGGTTTAGGGCTTGGAGTTTAGGGTGTCCGGGTGTCAACTCTTTTTTTTTTTACGTGATAATGGGTTCCCCAAAAGCCCTACTGCAGGGATGGAGCCCTAAACCCAATACACCATAAACCCAAATCCTATAAAAATAGCAACTCGTCTTTAGGGGACCCCCCGGTGTCAGGTTCTGTGTCTTCTGTGTTAATTTTGTGGTCCTGGGTTTCGAGTCCGCTCGGGGGAGGCGAAAAAACTCAATGTGGGTACTTCTCTAAATTAGGGTCCCGTTTTAGGTCCACAGTATAGTACTGCACCCTTAAAAGAAAGGTCCCAAAACAAGGACCCTAATTTAGAGAACCACCCATGCGGCGGACAGAGCCGAGCACTCGGCTCCTTCTGCCCATTTTCCGATGGATTGCCTGGTCGTTGCCCATAGGCTCCATAGTAGTTCCTTTTTGGGATTACCTTATAGCATCCTAAATACAAGCCACAAGAAGGAACTTCTATGGAGCCTATGGGTAGCCTCGTTTTCCCGAGCGGGTTCTTACCGTAGTTTGCCGGGTTTACCAACATAGCTAAATCGTGAGAGTCAAAGCCCTCATCTACAACCCCAGCTGTACGCCCTCTTGATCCGAAACATGCATGCACATGCATATGTTTAAAACAATGACTTTAAACTTAAATTGAAGTCACGCGTAAACGGTGTGTGTGTGTGTATACATATATATATATGTATATATGTATATGTATAGCTAGTGTATATGTATATACATATTATACGTACGTATGTATGTATATGTATATATATATAGAGAGAGAGAGAGAGATTCAGCGACAGTGTGTGTGAGTGTGTGTGATACATATGTATATATATATATATACACACACACACTATACAGAAACACCCGTCAAGCACCGCAGCCTCTTGCCGAGGAGGCTCCAGGGCCCGTGGATAGACTCGAAAGCTTCTTCTCCTGCGAAGACCTCCGAGGCTTGGGGGGATCTTTTTAGGGGTCTAGGGGCTTAGAGGTTATGTGGCTTTAGGGTTTAGGGCTTTGAGGGGTTTAGGGTTTAGGGGCTTTTAGGGGTTTTGGGTTTAGGGGTTTAGAGTTTAGGGGTTTAGGGCTTAGGGTTTAGGGCTTGTAGGGGTTTGGGGTTTTAGGGGTTTAGGGTTTAGGGGCTTTAGGGGTAAAGGGTTTAGGGCTGTTAGGGGTTAAGGGTTTAGGGCTTTTTAGGGGTTAAGGGTTTAGGGCTTTTAGGGGTTGAGGGTTTAGGGTTTTTAGGTTTTAGGGTTTAGAGTTTGTGGGGCTTTAGGGTTTAGGGCTTTTACGGGTTTAGGGTCTAGGGGTTTTTAGGGGCTTAGGGTTTAGGGGTAACCCGAAACCTTATAGACTTTAAGGGACCTGCACTCCAAGATCCCGAAAGCCCTGCGGCCGCACTTGTTGGTGACTTGCGCCTTCACTTCGCCCGTGATGATCAGCGCAGCGTAGCCGGCCACCTCTTCCGGTTTGGGGTTTAGGGTTTGTTTAGGGGGTCAGGGGTTTCGGTTCGTCCTACAATCAGAAGAGTCGGTGGCAGAAGCTGCCCCATGGATGCCTTAAGACCAGACAGCAGCCAACCCTAAACCGTAAACCTAAGCCTGAGACCCTAAGCCCGTATTCAGGGAAGCTCAAGCGCTCTGGCCCAAAACACCTCCATACTTGGAGGGTCGGGGACTTCGTAAGCAGCTGTGCTACAGAATCAGAAGTCTCGGGAAAGGGATCCTGCTTGGAGCTACAAGACTACTTATGACTCTTATGACTTTCTGAAAAACAACTTACTAAGTCCCCCGACCCTTCAAGTATACCATTAAAAACACCCTCTGTTATACCAGGGATACCTCTTAGAAAGGCCTCGATCAACAGTGCGCTGGGGATCCTCCTACACCCTAAACAAAAACCCACCAATCGCGAAATCCGCAAACATCACCAAACCCTACAACTCTGAAACCATGCACACATACGTTTAAACCCTACACCCTCATATCCTGCGGCTGCCGCCATAAAAAACCTACGTCTTCAACGAACTAATGACCGAGCTCATTGCAAGATTCCCGAAGGGCTCGGTTCAGGTAGCTCTGCCCCAAGACCCGGACCCCCCAAAAATTCAAGTAGCTCTACAGTAGAAGCCACAAAAATTGGGAATAAGTAGGGTAGTTTCTCTGCAGCATCTAGGGTCCCTTTTGGGGTCCTTTCTATAAGGATGCCGTAGAATGTTGGGCGCCCAAGCACGGGCCACAAACTCGAGAACTACCCGTTCCTACCCAAGTATCCTCATGCCCTTAAGGCAAAGTTGGGGCGATTCCAGCACGGAACGCCCTTATCTCCCTGGTTCCTAGTAGGGAAGGGGGCAATGGGTTATTGGGACTACTATAGGGGACCTTAAGGGACTATCATAGGGATCCATTCACCCATTCCCTACTAAGAATCAGGGAGTTATCTCACTAAACCGCCACCGCAGCATCGGATCATGGACCTCCCCACGACGGAAGAGAGCTGTACCATGGGCATCGCTCCCTGCATTTCAGGCGCTTTAAGGTCGAGGGGTTTCTGGTTCAGGTTTTCGGGTGTTGGGGAAGTTGGGACTAGGGGTTTAGGGTCTAAGGGCTTTGGTTTCTGGGGTTTTGGGGTTAGGGCTTTATAGGGTTTGAGGGTTGCGGGGTTTTGGGGTCGGGGGTTTAGGGCAGTTTAGGGCTTATGAGGGTTCAAGGTTCAGGTTTGGGTTAGGGCTTGAGGGTTTGGGGGGTTTTGGGTTTCTGAGGTTAGGGTTGTAGAGCTTAGGGTTTCGGGCATGCGCATTAACCGTACGCCGTAGCGTTAACACCGCTTGCCTTTCCAGGACTATTCTTCCAAGAGTATATACAAGAAGAATGTATACATATGTGTGTATGTGTGTCTTCTGTGCAGGCATATGTGCAGAGAGACAAACGGGGTGGGGCGGGGGTGTATATTTCGAACTGATTGTCAAGCTTTTCGTGAACAGGTTGTTGTGCAGGGTTTGGGCTTAGGGACTAGGGTTGCTGCAGGAGCAAACCACAAATGAGACCCGATCACCCGCAGCAACCCTAAACCCTACCCTAAACCCTAAGGCGCCCTTTCTTGAGCTTTAATTACTAAGCCTCTTTCTGCTCATAGGATTCAAGGCCGGAGTGTTCTAGGAGCTTTTGTTTTCAGATGCTCTGCTGAAGGGGGAAGGGCCGGGGGGTGGTTAGTACAGAAGTACGGGGACTCGATGTGGAAATCCCGAGCCCCTGGACCTTAAAGGGTTTCGGTCTTCGGCTATTAGGACGCGGAACCCTAGATTTCTGGGTCAAATCGCAGACCCTGACGTCGATGAAACCCCCTATAAACCCTAAACCCTAAACCCTAACCCTTAAAAAAACAAATACGTACTGTGCAGGAATCCCGAGACTTCATCTTCTTGAAGGCATCAGCACAATCGTCGTCCCTCTGGGACTTTCCGAACATTAGGGGTACCTTATTTTGGGGCTCCTTATAATAAGGATCCTACTATTTAGGGTACTATATTAGGCTCCCCTATTTTCGGAAACCCCCCCAATCTCCCTGAACCCGAAGCCCTGCAAAGAGGCAGTTTAGTATCGGGGCCTTGCTAGATAGAACTGTATTTATTGAGGGCGTGTGTCCTACTATAGCTATGACGACATAACTATAAGTAATTATTCAAGTCCCAATATGAACTCAGGGATGTTTTGGACTTTCCGGGTGCGTCGGCCTGTTCCCACCATCTGGCAGCCCCGCTGAAGAAACCCCTCGCAGGGCTGAAAGTCAGGGATGCAAACTTCGTTTCTTTGCATGGGTTGCTGCAAAAGGTTGAGGGTTTGGGTTCCTTTAAGGGTTCCTTTCAGGACTCCATTAAAAACTCTAGAGGGGTTCCAGGTTTAGGATCCACTTAGACTTGGAGGTTCCGAGTTAGCTCTAAGTGGAGGTTACAGGTAGGGTAACTCTAGCTATGAACAAACTTCGGAGAGTTATAAACCCACATAAAACTACCCCTGAACCTTTAAGTAAAGGGTTTGGGGCTTCGGTTTCGAGCGTCTGAGGTTCAGGGCTTCGGGTTTTAGGGCAGGCCAAACCTCCGAGAACATGGCAACGCATCCCGTGGTTCAAACCCGATGAAACATGAGAGGATCCTCAGTGCAAGAGCCCCATACGGTTGATGGCATAAATCCTGCATTACCTTCAGGACCCTAAACTATGGGAATTATGGTAAATTCCTTATGGGCAATGCAGGATGTATATCATCAACAGTACCCCATCTAACATCCCAGAGACACCTGGGAATTAAGTGGCACCCTTTCTGGCACCGAGCATGTCTATCAGGAGCCTGAAATCACGAGAAAAAAAAGGTGCCACTGGAAGACCCAATCTCCGCGGAAGCTTAGACCCGAGAGTTGGTGTATACTGTACCATCACTACAACAAGGACTGCAAGGAATACTAAAATGGGGTTTAAGGTTTAGAGGGTTAGGGCTTAGGCTTATCTATACTCTTTATTCCTATGTTTAGACTATATCCACTACTTTCGGATCCTTCAATTTGCCTGATATGTGTAGACCCCTGGTACTAGGATCCTGAGTATAGAAGCACCGGTGAAGAAACGGACCCAACATTTCAATAACAGATGCATTCTAAACTCCACGCCCTAAACCACAAACCACAAAACGGTAAAGCACTCTACGCCCTAAACCACAAACCACAAAACAGTTAAGCCTGCACCCTAAACCGTAAACCCTAAACCACAAAGCGGTAAAGCCTCCACCCTGAACCCTAAGCAACCTCTAAAGCGAGTATGAAATCCTGAGCCTGCCCTGAATGAAAAGCCCTCACCCCTGCACTCTTCCATTTGAGCTTCAACCCTTTAGGGCTTTCAGGGTTTGGGGTTTAGGGTTTAGAGCTTAGGGTTTAGAGCCTATAGGGTTTAGGATTTAGGGTAGGACTTAGGGGGCCCCCTTTAAACTTCAACCCTTTAGGGTTCCTTTAGGGTTCCCTTGCACCCTGGTACACTTCTCTCATGATGACGCAGGACCATGACATTGCAGCCCGTACATTCAAGCAAGCCGGCTGCTGCGAAACTGCTGGGCCGCAAGCTCCTCTCGCCAAGCCTGCAGAAGGAGTGTTCCCAGCACTGTGTTCAACACACCCGGCGTGTCGCCGGCCTGGCACGTCTGGCATCTTCTGCCGTACTCCGCGTCCCGCAGCTGTTGCACCGCTGCACGCTCCAATTCGTACGCAGTGTGCCTGGAACCAACGTGCAGAGGCCAACGTTGTGCTGTAATGGAAGGGTAAAAGGCCGGCGGGATCAGGAGCTCCGCTCGAACACTGTCGCCCCCTCAAACTTGAGCCCTTTCACCGAAAACCCTGGCAACCCTAAGACAACCCTAAACCCTAAACCCTGAACCCCTAAGACAACAAACCCATAAGCAAAACCTTGGAAGCCCCACCCGCCAACCAAACCACCTCGACAAACCACGGCAAAACACCCCAGACCCCGAATATAACAGCAAGCCAGAATACACCGTATAGTCTTCAAAAACAAGCTACATGAACCCTGAACCCCAAACCCTAAACCACAACCCACCCACCCACCCCCAAACCCCCCGAAACCTGGCATCCTCCACGAAAAGCCCCTTCAAGAGCCTCCAGTCTGCTTTGCTCCACCTCTCTAAGGCTTATAGTTGGGTTAAGGGTTTTGGGGCTAGTATAAGGGATCCTAGCACTCCTTCTAAACCCATGTCCCAACTTTCTGGGCTTCGCCTTAACTAGAAGGGCTATGGCAGGGGTTTAGAGTTTAGAGTTCAGGGTCTCGGGTTCAGGGTTCAAGCTTTTAGGGTTCAGGGTTCGTTCTTGTAGGGTTTAGGGTTCAAGGTCTTGGGTCGCAAACCAGGACGCTTACTATAAAGCAAGTGGTTATCTGGAGGTTTCGCTTAGACTTACCCGTGCCTCTGCGCAGGAACCCTTAGAACCGTCAGGATCTTATGATACCTAAGGTCGGGACGTGAGGTTTCGTCAGTTCCGGGGGTTGGTTGAAGATGAAGGATCCAGGGTGCAGGATCGGTTGTTCAGGACGTAAGACCTCAGGTGCAGCGCTTGATGGCTGTATAAGAGTTTTACAATACATGGTAGGGTTTTATCATAAGGCACCTTATCATCTGTATAGGCTGTGGGGAATGTAGTAGGGATTCACGCATATCCTCCTGAGATAACACTACAAGAGACTAGTAGCGACTAGTGTAGGTATATTGCTGGTGTGCATTATAAAGACCCTGCGCAATTAACCCCCCCTAAACCTAAAACCCTAAACCCTAAACCACTAAATCCTAAACCCCCTAAAACCCTAAACCCTAAACCCTGCACCCTAAAACCCTAAACCACTAAACCCTAAATCTTAAACTTTCAGATCTCGATTGACAAGGGGCTGATAATGCATTGGGGGCTGATCCATGCGTCGAATTAGGGTTGAGGGTTTAGGGCTCAGGGTTCCTTGAGATACCACGAGAACAGATTTTTGTGGGATACTATGGTACATGGAGCCGATCTTGGAAACCTCAAGCACGAAATGCTGGACAAAAGCACCAAACCTGATCAACACGAGCATCAAAGCCGTAGGAAACACAAACAGCCAGGCTTCACGCTCCTAATCCTTACAAGGCGGGGCTTAGGGTTGACGGTTTAGTCAGAGCACAACACCCTAAACCCTAGAACTCTTAAAGAACATCCCACAGCACTTAACCCTGAACCCCATAAACCCTTGACTAAACCCAAACCTCACGCCAAAAGCCTAGTCAACCCCTAAATCCCTGAAGCCCAAAATTTCAGACCTCAAACCCCAGAATGTAAAATCCTAAACAACCCAAATCCTGAAGCCCTAGTCCAAATCAACCCCCTCCCCCAAGAACAAAGACCCGAGCCCTACACATGAAACCCTCCAGTTCTGAAGTCGATTCCTTTAACTTTGGGGATATGCTAAACAGATAAGAAACGAACATGAAACAACACAAAACACATCAAACAGGCCAGGAGCCAGAAACACAACCGGAAACACAAAGAGTACGCAAATGGACCAACATCAAAACGACAAATACAGCAGATACAAACAAACACGAACATGCAACCTGCCATGCTCACCTGTTCTGTCATTTTTTGCTTTTCTGTTGTTCTGTTTTGTTTATTTGTCTTTTCCTGAAATTTCCAGATGTCACAGTGTTTACATGTCTTAACCCTACAGATCCAATACCCCAAAACCCTAAACCCTGAACCCTAAACCCTGAACCCTAAACCCTAAACTCCCTTAGCAAGCCTGGCGAAAGAGAGTTGGGTAACGCTGCCGCCTTGGCTCAAAATGCTTGAGAAATCCGGGGAAGGACGTGGAGCACCCTACGGTTTAGGGCTCATAGGGTTTAGGGTTTGCCTAAGCCGATTGGGTTTAGGGGTTTCCGAAGGGCCTTGGAGGGCTCATTTTAATGAAGGCTTTGTCAGGGCTTAAGGCTTTTCGGGTTTGGGGCTCTTTACAGGAGCGCAGGGTTGTGGGTTTCGGGCTAAGGCTGGGTGCACAGATCTACTGAAAGCTTTTCAGCAGATCAGCACACTTACTTATTATAACATGTCCGACCTGGGACTCCATAACCCCACAAGTTGGGGCTAAAAACATATTGTGGTGGCCCTCTTGCATATAAACCTTAAACCCTAAACCCTAAACCCTAAACCCCTAAACGCTAAACCCTAAACCCTAAAACCCTAAACCCTGGTGAGGGCTTCTTTGGGTTTGGGGCTTGGGGTCCGAGATACGATGCCGCCTCCAGTGGCCCGATTTGGGGCTTAGGGATTGGGGCTTAGGGGGTTTAGGGCTTTAGGGGGTTTAGGGTTTAGGGGGTTCAGGGTTTAGGGTTCTGAAGGCTCCAATTTAGGGCTTAGGGTTTGGGGTTTAGGGCTTAGGGTGTTTAGGATTTCAGAGTTTAGGGTTTAGGGCTTAGGGGGTTCAGGGTTTAGGGCTTAGGGTTTAGGGGTTTAGGGTTTAGGGGTTTGAGGGATTAGCAAAGTCATTCCCCCGCTGTGTTGAGCCCTATCAAAGCTCTGTTTTTTCAGAGGTGCAGCAGCAGGTCTGATTCTCCAGCAATCCTAATGCAGCAGGCACTCATCTAGGGGCCTAAGACTTGAATGAACCACTTTGTTTTTGCTCTTTTTTTTTGCCAGGAGGTGGTAAATTTATGGTATGGCTACAGTGATTTATAACAAATAACTTCAAGGAAGGATGTTGGTAATTCAGGCCTCTGTGTGTGACACCCTACAAGTAAGGAGTCATGCAGTTCTCTGTTTAGGGTTTAGGGGTTTAGGGTTCAGGGCTTTTTCTTTAAATGGGTGTTGGATTAATTTACCATTGTAGGGTTTAGGGTTTAGGGTTTGGGAGTTGGGTTGAAAGTTCAATCCCCAAGCCAACACTATAAGCTCACCCTGTGCACAACCAGGAGCCTGATGTTCAACCCCCGAGACACCACAAAACACACACCAGACGATGAACGAGACAGTTATGTTAAACTACGAGTATGAACCACCTGTCGAAACAAAACGCATACGTGTGCAATGCTCACAAACGCACAGAGACACACACACACACACCACAGAGAGAGACACACGCGCACACACACAGAGACACACACACACACATGTCTGTTTGCGTGTTCAGTTACATGCGTGTGCGTGTGTGTGTGTGTGTGTGTGTGTGTGTTCGTTCGGGTGCGCATATATATATATATGTATGTATATATACATAAGGAAGAATATGGGCACTAACTTTTTGCGCAGATTTAATGCTAATGATTGCCAAGGCTCAAGAAGGCAGCCGAGGCAATCACCTGGCGGGCTACATAATATATGGTTAGTAACCCACTATTTAGGTAACTGGAGCCCTAGGGCAAGTTGACGTATCATTTTGGAGAGGCATGGCTTCACCTAGGGGTCTATGGTTGAGGGCTTGGTATTTAGGGTTTTTCTGGGGTTAGGGTTCGTAAGGCTTTAGGGTTGAGGGGCTTAGTTTGTAGGTTAGGGTGTTTGACAACTGCAGGGGGGGCTAAAGAGTGGCTTTACAACCTTTAAGAACAAGAAAACCATATTGATATTATTTACTGTGGGTCCCTGGTGTGGTAACTTGGATAAAGCCTGATAAAGCTCCTCGACAAGAACCTAGTAAACCCCCAAACCCCAAAACCCAACACCCTAAACCCTAGAAGCCCAAAGCCAGAACCGACTGGCCCAATGCCTGCCCCTCTATGAAGGACGCAGCTTATCTAATTTTGGGGACGTTATTAATAATTCGAACAGGGTTTTGGCGTGTATTCTACAACAGTTATCAAAAAACAAAATAGTATTTATGGTTATTTAGGCCCCTGTTTTAGCATTCGTTTCTTTAACCATTACCATGTCCGCCAGACGAAATGACCGCGGTCGCTCACATGACCGCTCCAGCAGGGAAAGCTTGAACTCTTGACCTGACGATTCAGAGCACCTGCGGCAAGCACCTAGGGTTTAGGGCTTAGGGCTTTGGGTTTAGGGGTTTAGGGGTTTAGGGTTTAGGGTTTAGGGTTTAGGGTTTTGGTGTTTAGGGTTTAGGGGTTTAGGGTTTAGGGTCTAATCATCCTCGTCCTGTGCGAGGTGCTTGACAGCAGCATCACAGCCTGCAGGTCTGAATAAGAGACGTTTTAATCTCTGCCTCACACCGCTGCTGCAGGAGGTCCGATGCCCAGCAGGGTCTGCTTGAAGGGCTCTTCTTGCTGATTCCTGTGTCGCCGACGTGTCTGCAGTCCAAATGGGGGTTTCCGAAAATAGGGGACCCTGATTTAGTCCCCCAAATTTAGTAGGATTCTTATTATGAAGGACCCCCAAAATAAGGTACACCCTTCTTTTTGGAAACTCTCAAATGGATCGCTCCGAGGATCCTGAAATTCCTTGGGATTGGGATTTAGTCGAAGGTTCAGGTGTTAGGAGCTCCAGAGCCCCGTGGGCCCAAGGCCAAGAAGCGCCAGCCCCTTTTCTGAGAAGGGTGGGTTTAGGGTCACGTCTGCCGTGTAAATTTCAGTGTAAATCCACCACGTGCGGCCCGTGTTGTACTTAATTGCCATTTGTCGTTAGACTGTAAGAACGGTGCTACAATCCAGGGGTGTGCTTGTAAGCAGTTTTGGGGTTTTGGGCTTTTGGATAGAAAAGAAACGCCTTGCAGCTTCGGGGGCCGAGGGTTCAGAGCTCAGGGATCTTGGTGTTTTCAGAGGTTTCAAAGTACCGGAGGCCTTGCAGTCCTGAACCCTGGATTTCTGCGGGTTTGGGATTTAGGCTTTAGGGTTTAGGGAATCTTAGAGGATGTTGGGGGTCGAAGTAGACGGGCTGTGAAACCCTTAGGCATAAACCCAGTGCCCTAAACCCTGAAGACCTCCCTTAAAGAACAGGGGAAGTAGTAGTTTGTCGTGGCTCGATATCTCAAGACTACGGGTAAGCCGCTTGACCGTAAACCCTAAACCCTAAATCCCTAAAACACTAAGCCAGATGCAAATGCCTAGATGCTGCACCACGGCTGTACAAGTTGCCCCAGGTGCACACCTCATCATTGGAGAGGGGTCTCGCCACTTGCACCTTCTGCGCACGCCTCAGCTTCAATTGCTGGCCGTAGGGCTCTGGCAGGTTGGGAATGGCTTGGATATGTGGGCTACTTAAACTCCGAGCCCCTAAGCCCTAAAAGCCCAAAGCCCTAAATTGACTAAACCCTAAAGCCGAAGCCGGATCCTCGAACCCTTCGAGAAAGGGGGTTCTTTACCACTGAGCGTGTAGGGCTTAGGGTGTACCTCAAACCCTAAACTCTCTCTAAAACCCTAAACCCTAAACCCTAAACCCTTAAACCCTAAACCCTAAGCCCTCAATCCAAACTCTCCCTAAAAGCAAGCGAGGCTTCATCATTGAAGCTCCCCCTTCTTCCGGGATCGGAATAGAGAGCTCTGGTAACTCCGAAGACAGTAGGTTTTAGGGCTTAGGGTTTAGGGTTTAGGGTTTCGGGCTTAGGGTTTAGGGCTTAGGGTTTAGGGTGTAGGGCGCATAGGTTTATAGGGTTTAGGGCATATAGGGTTTAGGGCTTATAGGGTTTAGGGTGCAGTAGGGAAGACACTTCAGGGTGGGGCCTTTTGGCCTGCAGAAACCCTTGGGCCTGATATATCTTGGGAGACGCACACTTGCAACGCTTCTAGGGTGTAACAGTGTAGGGCTTCGGCTTGAGGCTTGTAGATCTACGACCTCAAACCCTGAATCCGACTGAACACCATCAAACCCAAAGTGCCCAAAATCTCGAAACCCCAAATTCTCCAGCTCAACATCTCAAAATATACCATGCGTCCCTGCACACTCTCCCATACATTATCATATATACATACACACACACACATATATATATATATGTATACATACATGGATGTATGTACACACACGCATATTCGCCTCGGCCCTGGCCGAAGCGGTCAGAGGTTCCTATTCGGATTCCCTCTATTCCCCACCTCTTAATCCCCTCCCCAGTGACCCCCACCCCTCAAACTGGAAATTAGGGTCCCTGTTTAGGTCCCCAATACAGGACGGCACCCTA